>CAXKVY010001685.1:0-36386 GCA_964058915.1 Tetropium fuscum
AAAGTTTAGAAATGATTTTACTGCAAACATTCGCACCAATACACGTGGATATGCGGTATAAAATAAAAGGTTAATAAAATGAGTAGTACTTACTGCTTCTACTAACTTACCAGTAAAATATGTATTTTCATGAATAATAAGAATGGGACGACAATAATTATTGCCATACTTTATTATCCTAGGCGGTTATTTTTTGTATTTTTTTTACAGTTCATTTTTAATCTAAACACTATAAATTTATTAATTAATTTAGTTTTTAAATTATGACAGTTCAGAATGTGAGGAGCTTCAACCACCATAAACTTGCCCAATAAAAATGGGCGTGGATTGTTAGTTTCGTCTATTTTCTATACTTTCCTTATAGTTTCAAGAAATATATTCAACTGTCTTTAGGTGTCCACTAATTTTCCTACCAAGCTTTGTTGATCATTCTCTTCTCCTATTTGGATCACGGGGAAATGCTCTCATCCCAGCTCCCTTCCTAGTGGAATTGTGACACTCAGGTACACAACATCCCGTCATTTTAAGTTATTAAGTCCTATTACCTCCTACAAATAACGTTTTGAGTTCATTTTTCTTTAGACACAAAGCCAATAACACAACAATCAACACAACCTCAATTTTTAATCACAACTTGCCTATTCAATATTCTGATTTCTACATATGCACAAATATTTGAAGCTCGCCTTTTTCACAATGAAGAATGGTAGATTTACTTTGCATGTCACAATTTTGCGAATATAAACAATCTACAAATCTCAAAATCTGAGTGACTCACTCAATTCTGAACTAAAATGGCGACACCAATCAGAAAGTGGCAACGCCTTGGCCAGACTTTCATTAAAGGGTCTCTAATGAAAGGTCACTAGGCGCGCCCTCTAGCATTTGTGATTATGCCTCAGGTGTAGATTATTACAGGTTTCTTTGCAGCATCCATTTGACAGTTTTGGATGGGTATTAGTAGCGACTCAGTTACGCTACATTTGTTCTTTTTTTTCTATTGTTCTGGGAGTAGTAGCTCGCGCAAAAGGCGAGATTGATGTATCTGTGAATAATAAATCATGCTAGGTGAAACAAGTGATTGCTGGCTTCCGTTTCAGGTATCGAGCAGTTAATTTTCGAGTTTTAAGTGCTTTTCTTTTTAAGCAAAGTATTTTGTTGTGATTTTCGAAGAATTGGGATTATAGGGGACATCACTGTCTATGTGTTTTTATGGTTGAGATAACCAAACGCATACAGCAGATTTTGGATTCAATAGCTCATTATTAAGGTAAGCGATATTATCGTGTACATATCTCGTGCCCATGTTGTATTTTTGCTTCTTTCTGTGTTCTCCAGAACTGCCTTGCATTAGTCCCCAGTGTCGGTTGAAGACTCACCTGGAGCACCGTTCTAAGCCGTCAACTCAATGAATGTTAAACCGACACTGCCTTCAACGACACTGGGGACTAATGCAAGGCAGTTCTGGAGAACACAAAAGAAGCAAAAATACAACATGGGTACTAGATCTACACGAAAATATCGCTTACCCTCTTCTATCGCTTCTTCTTCTTCTTCTTTAGTGACATTAGGTCACCACTTCCTTCTTTCGCGACTTCAGGTCTTCTCCACATTTTGTTACTTTTTGTTACATTTTGGAACCTTCGTTGGATAGTACCTCTACATTGCACCCAGGACTGAGTCTTGTCTGCAGACCATCGATACCGTTTGTTTAATTTTGAACGTTGAACTTGCCTCCGCTGGTGGAATCCTATCGGATACTTATCCTTAGGATTTGGATGTGAGAGAGACCCACCTTGCCAGGACACTTACTTTCAGTTCAGATAAGCATAGTTTTACTATATTAGGATCCACACCTTTTTTTATGTAATCTCTTTTGTATTGATGTGAGCCCCAATAGTAAATAATTTTGAGACATTGGCTATATTTAAATTTCCTTTTTCATAATAATGTATACCTAAATACGTTCGCTACTATGACACTACATTTATATATAAGTACTTACATTTAAGAAAGGCCGCAGAGCCCTGATATTTTAATATTGTTTTGTGTAACTACAAACGTGCACTTCTGAGCCTACGTTCATTCAATATGTATGTGTAGTTAACTGACCGCATATAAGATTCTGCGCAGTTGCCACATGTAATTCTCAAATTTCTCAGTATTCAATTAAAATATCAAATTCCACAATACTATATTGAAGTTGTATATATTATTAATGATTGTTATTAAATAATAATTGTGCACACAATAATATATTATAGGCCAAGATGTTACGTTTTTACATTTATTTTCGTCTACTATAAATATGGCAATTACGTAAACATCTATTTTTATAGTTAAAAGCGGCTACGCCGCTCTATTCTTCTGCGTGAACTCGAGTCTGGCGCAGTATATCTCTTTTCAACTTATTGAAGTGACGCGCCGTCTGTGTTTAGTGAACGGAGTAGCAAATGTTCCCCTCTCTTACATAGGCGGATCCATGGGTGTATAACCCATGGTACCGTTATTAGTAGGTAGGTACCTCTTACACAATAAATATGACTGTATTTCAATTGAAAGTATATTTATTTTATTTTTCCGTTTTAAAGTTTATTTTTCTCGACTACTTAGCTGTTTTATACATATTTATTTTTGTTTTTTGTGGGAAATATGGCTAATATGGCGAACCACCCACTAAAAATGGTAACGCGCTGAAAGCAATACTTCATGAGTGGTGTGGAAACTTGCATTCAATATCAGCTGTGGTGTTGAAAATATGCATATAAAAACCTTCTACTTTCACCCCCCTAAGAAAAAACAAATGTCTACGCCAATGAAAAACATTGTGTAGGTCAGGGTTGCCGGTCGTTCAACTACACATACATATTGTATGCCGTATAGGTAAGATATATTGTTTTAAGTTAGGTGTTCATGTGTATGACACCATATTTCTGATATTTGGTGTGGGGATATTAAATTTAACTTTAAGTGCATTTATTCTGTACCGCTATGCAATTTTTATAATAAATAGATGTTAGTGTACTGTGTTCTTTTTCTTTTTACAAAAATTACAGAAGATTCGGAGTGAGGGTAATTTACATGCCCAGTATTTATACTTGGGAACCATCTGACGTGGTTACGTAACTGTCAGTGGCGTCAACGGGTAATTAGTAGCTTCGATACCCATCGTACGAACCTACTAATTTCTTTCTTTTTTTATTAAGCTGAGCTAGCGGCAAACTTTTGTTGCCCACGTTTACGCCGGTTATACTCAGGAGGGTAACAAACTATGGATTACAAAGATGTTATATGTTATACGGTAATCCGGCATTTATAAAGTTTTAATAAAAGGAAAATCGACATAACGGTTTATTTTAAATGGTTTTTAGGATCAATAATTAGGTTCCTCTTAAATACAAAATAATTTAGAAAATAATAAACGTGGAATCTCATGCCATAATATAAAGGTGTTTTGTTTTTATCTGGTTTGATAGATATTAAATCTTGAACGAGACCATCAATGTTTTTTTGCCACTACTATATTAATTGCCATTACTATATTTAATATAGTACATTAAAGTTTATATAGTATAATTTAATTTTAACACTCGAAGTAGTTTCCACAAACACCAAAACGTACGAACCCCGGTTTACTCGTGGTTTGAGTAAGGTCTTCAGAAACGTGGGTATAATGGCAATTAATTCGTCGACGGATAAGTTTCGTCGAGGGATAAATTGTTCCAAATGAAAGGTCGGGGATTTACGAAATTAGTTGTAATGATTGTGATCGAAAATATGTTGGACAAACTAGACGATCAATTAACATCAGGTTTAAAGAGCATATGGCTCATCTAAAATATGGAAGAACAGATAAGTCTAGTGTTGCATAACATGCTTTTGGCAACGATCATAGAATAAATATTAGTAATTTAAGATTAGTTAAAAATGTGACCAATAATATACAGTTGTAGGCATTTGAGAGCATAGAAATTATGAAGTGTAAAAATAGTATGAATAGCGACAAGGGACCTATACCGTATAGCCCGCTTTACGCGTTGCTTAGCAACCGATCATTGAAGCGTGATTAGTCACGCGGAAATTTCAGGGTATTATCATTAGTGACGTCACCATAAAAATAGTATAAATAGGGTAGATTTTTTAGTTTAAGATTAGTTTTAATCGTCTCCGGATGATGCCAACTTGTTTGGCGAAACTCGCGTCGAGCGAAGTAAAAGTGTTTTGGTGTTTGTGGAAACTACTTCGAGTGTTACGTACACCAAAGGTTCCAGCCCTATCCAGTTCCATTCAATTTTAATAGATATTATTATTTATTTCATTAGGGTGTACACGAAAAATATGGAAGAGAAACAACGTAAGCGGGCTGATTTGATAATAAAATTATCAAATAAAAATATCGAGATATTGATCCACATTATGTAAATGTGGATCAATGGATTTGGAAAAATCAGAATAAATTATTTGGCTGCGAAACTTCTCAGAATTCAAATGACGAATATGACTGATTAAGATAAAAACGGCCATTTTTTTGCAAAAAAATATTGAGGTAATTATATTTTTTATTCTTAGGTTTAGAAGAAAAATACTATTCAGGAGTATTCAGGACTACTATAAATGTACTATGTTAAATTTAATGCATTTTTGATTAAAGTCTGCTATAAGATTTGCTGCCCTATCACGTAATTTACTTAAAACTGTGTCAGGATATATGTTAATAGGATCAAAAACATTATTTATGTTTTCCTAAAGGTCTAATAAAATGTTCACAAGAAATAATAAATCTATGTAACTGTTTCTGATTTCCATCAAATTATGGAATGTTATCTGCTTGACATCTAAGCAATAAACAAATACCACTGTAATGTATTGGTGGCAGAGCCATTTTATTTAAATTACTAGAAATTAAACTCCCAATAAGTATATTATTTTGTCTAAAATTTGGCAGTGCCTTGGATATATTTATTTACTCAAATAAGAGTTTCAATTTAATTAATCAAAAATACATTGATTCACTAGAAAACTATAATTTGACATAATAAAAGGGATATTTTATATAAAGGAAGCCTTAAATTGCAGCATTTATATTAAGATTGAAATTTTCATGCTTCTGTTGTGTGTCTTTGGATTATTTCAATTATTTCAACTTAAATTTCAATACGTCAATCTGATGTGGTCCGGGACCGCCTAGCCACAAGACTTTACCGGTAAGATTTCGATCTTCGAAGTTAAGCAAGACGGGCGTTGGTGGCACTTGGATGGGTGACCTAGGCAGGCTTCGGGATGGGCTGTAGCAGTCCAACTGAGACCTGGGGATACTCAACATCTGCCGCGGGCGTGTGGTCCCAGATAAATGGCAATGAGGACAGAGTAATAAATCTCGGTAACTCAGAACCATGCCATCATACATAAAAATTGTAAAGAGTAATAAATAGGATAGTTTTAAGAAAAGTACTCAAGTAAATAGGAGGAATGCAGACCGGGCCTAGTGCGGCCTAAGTGCTGCAGTGGAAGTGAGTTGTGACTTGCAGAGCTCCTGCGTGTGGCACTCAACTTATCACTCTACTGCGTTTTCACAAATTATAGTCCGCTTTTTAGGAATTCGTCTGAAAACCGTTGACCCGGAAGAATATCCAACTATTTTTGTCTGAAATACCATTCGACTTATCCTACCGACTGCGCCAGTTAGAATTTGAAATCGCAGAATAAACCCATTACACTTGAATGCTACAAAACCTTTTTTACTAAACAGGACAATTTCACAAATTGTCTGAACTCAGCTAACTGAGTTTACAGACTGAATATAATTCTAGATAATGCAATGAAAGAAATATTTAAATGCTGACATGCAAGTCTAGCATATTGATATAAACAGTGATAAATAATGTTGTATAATATAGATGTTGGCTATTCTGAAAATCGTAACCTGCATAATAAATACGTTATACAAAATGCAAAGGTACCTAACATTAGAGCATAGATAATTTTAAACTGAGCTCCTTCGGAAATTTCTTCGAAATTCGAAATTTCTAAAATTTTTGTGGTTAAGTGTCTGGGGTATAGAAATAGGTTGTGCCCAAAAATATTATTAAGTAATTTTAATAAGCAGACACTGTATTTAAGGCGTGTGTTATTTGGTCTACGTTTTCTGCACCTCTCTTACATAATCAAATTGATTAACTGAATGAAGTCTTGTTAATAAGTTTTTCGGCCCCAAACGGATTTGTTTCTACATATTTTTAGGCGGATTTCACCTTCGAATATGCCCTAGCAAAAAAGAAACGTTCCATTGTGAATTAATCGCGAAGATGCAGCATTTTTACATACCTTAATCTACGCGAATTCTGCCTGTGAAATTGACATCATCAGGAAATCGAAAATATTGTGTATTTACCTCGATAATACAGAAAAATAGGTTCATATTTCATCCCAGGTATGGCCTCTAAAGTTGTCTTGGTCAGAAAATTTAATTATATTACCAGGAACTGAAAATATCTGAAATCAAAAAACTCTGAACAATTTTTTTTAATTTTCCAACGCGATTCTAAAATATTTTCTGTTTCGTATTTTTGCTATCTATTTCTGGAAATTTTTCAATTTTACAGCGCCCTTTTTTAAAACTGTTTTATACTGATATAAATGAATATTTAAGAATCGACTTCTTATCTCGTTGATGAACAAATTATTCAAGCATTCTGATATTTATAATAAAATAGCGCCCGTGTAAAAACATATATTATTGCCCACTAAACATCTCATTTCAGACAGTAACGATTACGATTTACATTTTTATAACCAAGTAGGTACAATCTTACGTATATACGCATTAAATCACATAGAATTCTAGACCTAACAATGCGCTGCTGAGGTTTTTTATTAAAGTTATTGTTGCCAATACGTGTCATTCCATAATGTGAGGTATTAACTTTCTTTGAAGTCGTATAATAATACTTCTCGATGCTGTAATGTTGCGATGTTTCAGTTATTCCTCAAAGGAATGCGAAACGCACTGCATTTATGTAGGCATGAGACACAATAATACTTCCATAGTTTTCTAAGGACCGTCTACAAGAATTGAAACTATATAACTTTATATTTTTCTGGCAGTTGATAAGTGGTCCAAGAGCACGTCACTTGAGCCACGAAAGGTGTGATGAAAGTGGGTGTACAACAATACCTCCTGCGCACTGGAGGTACTGAAGACGTGCCCTCCTGATCGTATATGGGCAACCCTGGGCCCAGAGCCCTACCCCATCTTCATGCATACTTTTGAAGATAACAATACCCATTGTTGGATATCAGATCGTAATCTCCGCTAATGATAGGTATTTATTACCAAACGTGATAATAGGTTTTTTGGTTATTAATTATCTTGGTATTAGCGACAATTTGCATTTCTATGTATTCAAAATTAGCTGGCAAATGCTCAAAAATATGCTATAAATCTATAGGAACATCTTCTATTTACCGATTAGGAAAAAAATACAAGTATATAACGTGTACTACATACACTACATGTTGATTTTTTTGTCGGGGGTCTTATTTTTTCTTGTAATTAATATATTGAGGAAAAAACTATTGGAAAACAATTTGTCAGAATAGCATATTTGATTAAATAGGGAAGACAACGAGCTACCGATGAAAATGTGGCCATTATGTTAAACTAATTACTTCTAATATCTCCTCAGACTAACAAGAAGATAATATGATTACTAATTCGGCCAAAATAGACAGCGTAAAGTAATTTCGGTGAGAAACTATCATCTACCTACTGGTATGAATTAAATAAAATTTGAATATTCATGTCTAAACAGTATATTGTTTCTCTTATAACATAAGTATTCATTATGCACGGTATTTATCATAGATATTTGGTGTGTAGGTAAACACAATACACCCATTTTTATTTAGGCCCTTCTAGAGCATATCTACAAATCTACATGTAGAGAAACTACTTGTAGTTAACAGTGCGACCGACAGAAATATTTTCTTTATAGTAGGTGTTAATATCGTTATAATATTTTCAGTCGTTGAACCAGCAAATATTTACTATTTGTTACCTTAGAAAATGCAGAATTCCGTTTGATAAATTTCAACTAAACATGCTTCACTTCTTGCTGTATTCATTGAAAAACATATTTTTATGTTTAATATAGCGCGTCAATAACATGCATATTAAATTCCTGGCAGAGAACTTGAGGTAAATATTAATTAAGCTTTGGAAGATACATGGTCGTACTTACAGAGCTGTCACAGCATTAAAAACTCACTTGTATTCAATATTTTAACTTGAAGGTAATTTTATTTCCTCTGCAGTGACCAACAGAGATTCCCGGTTGCTGTGTACATAACTGTGGTCTTCTATGGTTATACATACGTCGCCGTCGCTTAGAATATATTAAACTTTATGCATATGCATTTGGCAACGTAGGAAGAACGATATTTGAACTAGTAGATACGTGAGCTTGCATCCGATAGTCATCGTATTGACAGGAAAATAGCAAACATATTTGAGCACATTACTTAGTGATTAGTTATGAATGTTGATTTGTTCGAAAAGGCGTGACTATTAAACTGGATTAAAAAAATAATATATTTATTTCACCTTAATTAAATGTAAATATCGTTATTTATAGTTCCAATCAAAATTCAAAATTGGCCATAATTTCAAAGTTGATATTCTCGCACACGGCCAAACTATTTTTGATGATCTTATATTTTAGATTTATTCCTCGGAATCGACGCCTTTGTACATGTTCATTCAAATTTACGTTTGTTTTGAGTGTATACAGGATGCAAGAGTGATGATCAGTGGTCCCCCCGAAACTTTACCCATCCTGTGGATATATGTTAGGAAGAAATATCTTTAATATATCGTAAACTGTTCACGGACCCTCCACGTACATAAATGAATTCTGTTCCAGCTGTCAAGGAAATTCCTCCAGAAACCATTACAGAACATCCATTAAATACCATAGTGTCACCAATGTTGCACTGCGAAAAACGCTCATTTGGCAATCGAGAACCCTTACACGCCGATCGGAGCTGAATAGACAAAACCTAGACTCATCTGTGAATAACACATACTCATAATTCTCAAGATTCCAGTCCATTAGTTGTCTAGCGCATTTCAGTCTTGCTTTACGATGATTTAGCTCTACGATGAGTGTAACTTCGGTCCTGTTTCTGAAATTCTGAAGCGCAAATTCTGTTCCGCAACACATGTTACGCTGGACACACTTATTTGGACATTATGAGTTGCATTAACTTGTACACCTGCAGATTTCTTGTTCTTACGAATCGTCCTCTCAAAGCAATCAACATACTGAAACGATGGTTGACTGCTGTAATTCCTGAAATAAAGGAACCCCCAATCTCAGAGTTATGGCACAGTAGCTTGATCCTTGTCAATGTAATAATTTTAACACTCTCATCACGCTTCAAATTTCTTATTTGACGCTCCATTACAATAATCTTAATATGAGTAGAATCAATTCGCTTAATAACTTTGTACAGACAACCTTTGAGCAATCTTATTTATTTTTCCATTACCTACCTATTAAGTTTTTTTACATTAAACTTTTTTTTACATTTTTACATTAAAAATTTTCAAGTTATTCAATATTTAACTGTATCTCATTTGAAAACAGAGACAGTGACGTGATCAAATAACAAAATATTGGAGAAATATGGGGCTATACTTTGATGGTAGTAGATACCCGCTGTTGTAGCTGATGCAAACCCCAGGGTATTAAAAATATTTGTGGAAAAACTCATCATCACTCTTGCACCTTGTATACACTCAAAGCGTAAATTTGAATGAAAATTTCTACAAAAGCGTCGATACCGAGAAGTTAGCCTAAACTAAAAAAAATAGCTTGACCATTCGTGAGAAAATTAATATTAACAATTAATACAAATAAGAACAACAAATGATTTTAGTTTTGACTAAGCAAGCAATTTCTGTATCACTCCCTCTTTACATGCTTCAGAACTCTATTGTATATGTAACTCAATATTCTCTGGCACGTAGTTGGAGGAAGTAATTGTTTTTCAATAGGTTCAACAACATTTTATGCATTTTAAAGTTTAACATCTTCTGGATAACTATATGCCTAATGCTTTTATATATAATATGTTCAAATAGAACAAATATAAATAGTAGACTAGGTTTGTGTATTCTAAGAATTTGAGTTCCGTCAAAAACTAATGTCATAAAACGTCACTGCAAGTGTTGGAGTATTAATATTTTAAATTCAAGTATAAATGATCAATGAAACAAATCGTACACTGCTCTGAAGATCCTCAATAAAGGTGAAAGAACTTGTACAACTTCTAAGTGGTTCGTTTCCGTGTGTATGTCCAGATATAGCACTGGTAAGTGTATCTTCCTTCTTATTCGTCTATTTGCTTATTTCTCTATGTAAAGAAATGCTACAAACCCAAGATTACTTCACAAACTAAATTTGAATAGCAAAGAAATATATATATATATATATATATATATATATATATATATATATATATATATATATATATATATATATATATATATATATATATATATATATATATATATATATATATATATGTATACTGGGAGCATGTTTTAAGGTCTTTTTTTTTTTCGAGGGATTGTATAGATTGAGAACTTTTTGATACTTTGAGGACGTGTCTCAAAGAAACCAGCGCCAGGATGTATACATTCAGGCCTTTTTCTGTTTTGGAGGGATAGCATATTTCCGGGACCGTGCCATTGTCATGTCATGCTATGGATACCAATGCGGTGGATATCAATAACGTCATAATTCAATAAATATTGCCTTATATCCGAAAATTCGTTTCGTAGCATAGAACAGAGTGTGATGTAAACCCATTCTGATAAAAAAAATTGGGGGGTCCCAAACTATGCTCCCAGTATACATATATATATATATATATATATATATATATATATATATATATATATATATATATATATATATATATATATATATATATATATATATATATATATATATATATATATATATATATATATATATATATATATATATATATATATATATATATATATATATATATATATATATATATATATATATATATATATATATTTATCTTCTAATTTCTTTGCTATCTTTATATATTTTTTTTGGAGGGTTTATCTTGGGATAGTAGCAATAAAACGACTGATTAGGTTACTTGACGTTTCGGTCCCTTTCTTGGGCCTTTTTCAAAAGAAAAAAAAAAGTCTTTTGAAAAAGGCCCAAGAAAGGGACCGAAACGTCAAGTAACCTAATCAGTCGTTTTATTGCTACTATCCCAAGATAAACCCTCCAAAAAAAAAAAAAAAAAAAATATATATATATATATATATATATATATATATATATATATATATATATATATATATATATATATATATATATATATATATATATATATATATATATATATATATATATATATATATATATATATATATATATATATATATATATATATATATATATATATATATATATATATATATATATATATATATATATATATATATATATATATATATATATATATATATATATATATATCTGGACCTCAGAACCAAAGGGTATTAAGTCCACTTTTTTTATATTTGCAGGTTATTACCCATTCCTATATAATTTTTTCCGCTCTTTCCAATGCCGCTGAGTATTAAGTCATATCTCATCTCATCTCGTTAACGAAGTTATGGACTTAATATTAATTTATGTGCTGTCAAATTTTTAACGGTAAATGTTTATAATCTTGTTTTCAAAATTATTACGTTTGTAGCTATCTAATATTTACATCTTTTAAGAAAATTAGATATAGAAAAATAAATTCGTCTAGATCGGGATATACGTGGTAAGTTTTTAAAATGACTAACTTAAACATAAATAACATTTACGGTTAATTAATTAATCAATATTAATTCAAATATGTACAATATTTGAAAGGTATAAATATATAAATTGATTGCATAGGGCGCATTAAGGTAAAAAAATGAAAATTATGAGAGTTTATAGGCAAGCGATGAAAATACACGAAAAAGCTTTTTAAGGAGATATTTTAGCTTTTTATGTATTTTAATAATGCTAGAATTCTACGTGTTTTGTTTAATTTTGTTTTTTTCTTGTATTTGTCACCTCACAAATATTGGATCAATTGGGTAAGTAAGCAATATCATTAAAAAATACACGGCAGTGCTGTAACTTGAGGAAGATAGAGATGAATCCGGGCCACAAGAAATGGTCGATAAAATGGAAAAAAAAGAAAGAGATCTCCCACGAGTTGGAAGAAAAACATTAGAATTCAAAAAAGAGCTACCTGGGAAGAATATCTCTTGTGAAAGTTGTGAAAAGAGAGAAATAAAAGCACCCTTCAATGGTTGCAGGATCAAATGTCCAGAGAAAATGGAAAATGATGCTCGCCAAATAATTAATTCCCAATTTTGGAATGATCAGTTACAGAATGATCGGAAAAGACAATTTTTTTGCAGCTGTATTGGACAAAATGCAGTACAGCGTGTGAGTGTCAGAACGGAAAAGCGTGTTGGTAAAAGACATAAATCACTGAAATATTTTTTACTGTGAATAGTAAAAAAAATAACGTTTGCCGTATTTTATTTTTGAATACTCTAAACATAACAAACAACTGTACGTTGTGCTTTGGGAAAAAAGGCAAATTAGCGGCGTAGTCACACCTGACCAAAGAGGAAAACACGAAGCATCTAATAAAATTCCTCAAGTAAGAGACTGTATTAGGAAGCATATACAAAAATTTCCGTGCATAGTGACACTATTATAATTCTAAAAGGAGATATTTAGGCAGTCATCTCAACATATCAAAAATGTACCAGCCTTTTTACGAAGAGTGTTTGAATAACGAAATGTCCATTCATATTCATATAAGGAGTGGATATATAGAGATATTTTCACTACATAATTTAATTTGTCATTTAAAGAGCCTGGAAATGACACATGTGATCTCTACGATGAATATGCCGTTAAACTTAAAGGTGCTACTTCCCAGGAAGAACGAAATGTTTTACAAAAAAAATATAATTCACATCTTGTTGATGCTAATAATAGGTACACACTTAAAAGGCAGGATAAAGAGAGCTGTGAAACTAACAGAGCTAAAGTGTTGATGGTGGACTTGATGGTTGGTTGATGGTTGATGGTGGATGGTGGACAAAAATGATCCCACCCCCTTGCTAAAAAAATGCTCAGAGTTTCTATCTATTCTTTGAAACTGTGGACTATCTCTATATTTTGTTATAAAACCTTCATTATATTGTATTGAACATAAATGTCTACTGCGAGGTCACACCCATATGGAAGTAGACACTATTCACGCGCGTATCGAAAGACAGCGAAAGTACCCCTAATTTTTCAATAATTACGCAGTGGGATTGGCAACAGCTCATAAGACTTTGTGGGCCTAATATCTCGGTCGAAGGAATGGAAATTATGGATTTTAAATATTTTAATTTATATGATCAGGGATCATATCACTCTGGATCATATTTTCCAAATTCCAAAAAAACTGCAAAAAAGGAAAAATTTATTATATCAAAAGTAGTCATTTTTAAACATTTTTAAAGGAAACCCCGTTTTGACCAGGAAAATTTCGATCGAACAGGTCGATTTCAATAAACCGGCTAAAAGTGTATATCAAAGATTAAATGAGCCCAGTAATGTTAATATGCCACAATTAGTACCAATAAGGGAAGTGTTAAAACCGATATCAACTAAAAGGTACCAACATTTGAAAAATTTGCTTAGATGGGTTCCTAAGCAATTTCATACATATTTTGAAACGCCTCCACGTACAAAGGAGGATGATTAAACTATTTTATATTTCTTATTTTAAATAACTTTCCGTTGTTTAAACTTTTTTAAATTTAATTTACTAAAAAATTGTAAATAATCAGTAATTTTTCATAATTTAGTAATTACTTAATTTAATTTATTTTAATTTATTAATAATTTATTTAAAATTAATTATTAAGTCCAGATAATTTTATACATTTTCTAGAGCTAAAAGATATTAAGTCAGTCTATGTGGTATTATGTCACACAGTATTAAGTCCTTAGTGAGAGCCAGAGGGTATTATGTCCATTAATTATCGATCATAAAAAGAATTGATTAAGCAACTAATAATAATAATTTCTTATAATAAGTTATAAGTTATATTTCTTTAATAAGTTCATACGATATCCTAATTAGTTAAATTTGCAGATTGTTCAAACCACAATAAACCAAATCTTTCAAATGGCCCTCCTATAAAATTTACCAAATTATATATATATATATATATATATATATATATATATATATATATATATATATATATATATATATATATATATATATATATATATATATATATATATATATATATATATATATATATAGGGTGAGTCAGTTTTTTGTAGACAAACTTTAACAGGGGATAGAACGCACGTTTTTAAAAAGAAAAGTGCCTATAAATATAAGGCCGATCTAGCTTCCTAAGGAAGATACAAGGTGTTAAAGTTTCATTTTTTTTTACATTAATGTGTAATATTTTCTGAACGGAATGATATATTCACTAAATATTTTACACATATCTTAACCTGCATAGGATCAACATGTTGTATTGTTCCTGTCGAAAATACTATAGTGGATGTTACTTTTTTCGGGTACTTCGGATATTCTGCATAATGGAACTTTTTTTTCGTACGCCACTGACATTATCTGATACATATTTCGGCCCCTTAGTAACAATTCTGATCTCTTGTAATTTTGCTCTAACTATGACAGTTTTCGAGATATTGGCCGTTGTTTCTCTGACAGTGTAATGTCGTTATTATAATTTTTTTTTCTCGAATATATATATATATATATATATATATATATATATATATATATATATATATATATATATATATATATATATATATATATATATATATATATATATATATATATATATATATATGTACATGCATACATTTTCGCTAGACCATAAAGTTTCCGAGATAGGAGCAAAAACCCCTCTACCTTCTACGTACGCCCCTGCAAACCCTTCACCCCCTAGGAGTGGCCTCTTTTCGTATGTTTACCTCCTAACTAACCCAAACAAGTCCCAAAATCAAAAATTGTGATCCTTCCATTTCCATCTATACCCCCCTTTGGAACATTGACTGAGCTAATTCCATTGAATAAATATTGACGAATTAAGGTAAACACGTACTAAGCATTCTTTAAAAAAACACCCAGCGTATTATAATAAATTGTTTCATTTTTGTTTGCAGTGTAGTGTGACGCAAGCAACACTTGCTCTCATTTGAGCTCGAATTACGTAGAAATCACTTGAAAATTGTGCATGTTATTACAACACCTTTGACACCGTTTCCTTTTCTACAGTAATATGTATGTAACTTTTGCATTCCAATCGCCTTCCTCGGTATTCTCCAAAGAAACACATCGTCATCGAAATTTGATATTGCACTGGAAATGTGTAGTACGATGACTGGATATGAAAATATTTTGTGTAGGAATGTCGACCCAGTCGACAGTTTTACCTGCATAATTGAGACGTAAGGATAATAAACAATAGATTTGTGCCGTGTCTTTATAATTATTATTAATTAGGGACTAGTTGGGGAACCTAATTCGATCTAATTAAAATTCCTAATGCTACCATGAACGGCCGTATCTCGGGGATCCAATTAAATTATCCAATAAGGGAAGAGCGACACAACATCGGCAGCGCTGAAACCAAAGCGATAAAATAAGAACAAAAGCAGCCCATATTCGTGTGTCATACATTTATAAATTACTGTGGCCGTAATCGCGGTTTGTTTGTGACAAAGCAGCAGCATTATGCGGCATGTCAAGTTTATCATTCTCGCCGGGCACTACATTACCATATCTAATCAAGAACAGGCGCATGAGGACTTGCGGTCACCCGCCGAGGCATTACGGGCATTATTTCCCTGTCATGGCGACGTTATTTGCTATTATTTACTGGTTGCAAACGTACAGAAATCAATTTCACATCGACAATAAAACCGATATGCCCATAAAACGGAGCACTTTTTTCCAACTGCTTTACGAACTGTTTATGCCAGTCCTGACTAGCTCTGACGCCTCGTTATTCTCCAATTATATCCAGTGAGACATTTTCTAGAATGGTGGGCTGCACTTCCAAGCTTGAAGAGTAGCAGATGCTGCCAACAGCTCTGAATATTTTAATCAACTTTGTGGTTCACTGAAAGTAATGATATCAAGAAATTTTCACAATAAGCCAATAGAATTACGCAAAGCATTTCTAAATATAGTTACGCATGCTATTAAAACACTAAGAAAGATTCCTAAATGCGCTGGAATTTTCACATGCACTTTTTGCGTTGTAAGGTTCGAAAAGTCCCAATATTAAACTATCAGTATTTATTTTATGTTGATATTCGATACTGAGGATAGTTAAACTTTTGATGCTATTCAAGAGGCAAGAAATAGATGGATTCGATGAGATAATTAAAATTAGTTAATAAATAAATACCATCTCCGAGAAAATAATTTTAATATATTCTCTCGAAGTTATATTATCCGGTTTTCGTGATAGTTTCAACAAGTATATGTGGAAGTTTATCTCACAGTTAGGTAAAGAGTTGTACTTAGTACTTATCTTCGACTTTTAACCGACATTTTACTCACCACGGCATGCACTGTAGAAATGACATCAGTGCTAAATAAATGCCTGCACTATATATTACAATTATTGTTATACCGGCTTGGGATATTTTAAAAGATATTCCTACTTGCTACTAGTTATTACTAGTAAAAATGCTGTTCCTTTGTCTGTTTGCAAACACTTGTCAATTTAGGAACCCAATTTCAGTAGTCGATGGAATGCGAGCTTCTATGACGGTAGGTACTAATTAAGTACTAAAAGAGTATTTTTTCGGAAAAAATCGAGTCTATCTGGAGAACAGCAGGAGGATTTATCGGCGTGAGATGTTGAGATAATACGTGAAACAGTGATTTCCAACAGCCTACCGGTGTCGGAGAATGGCGCCTGTGGATGCTTATCGCACCTCGTAAAATCAGCTGAACTGACTGAGTTTACGGCAGGCCTTTCTGGGAACTGCTGGGCAGCGCGCGGCATTTGTCTTAAATTTTGGTAATGCTGGCACGCCGAAATCCGCTTTTCGTACAATAAAATATAAGGCTATAAGACATATATAAAGCAACAATATTATCTACATATTAAAAAATACTACAACAAAAATTAAGACGAATTGAAAATGTCATATAAACATTTTCAATTCGTCGTGATGAATAGTATTAAAAGCTATTAGGTAGTCAGTTTTTCTTGCATTTCTTTCCGGAGTAAGTTCTATTTCATACTTTGACTTCTCATTTATATCACACGGATTTGAAATCTAAAGTGTATTCACAACCAAGAGTTCACTCTTGGTTACAAGGCATGCACGTGATCAGCAATATTGCCAGGATCCTAACGAATCTAGAATATACACTCCCCGGCACAAAATTCCGTCACCCTAAAATTTTGCCCAATTTTGATGTTTTATAACTTTTTTATTTTTCATCTGATTTTCATAAATTTTTTACCAGTCTGTAGATCAGTTCATTGTGTGTCTTTTTAATTATTGTAATAAGTCATATTTTTCGTCCAGGCGATATTATACAGGGGTAAATCAAAGTGTTGTTTTTTGTCGTAAACTCAAAACACCCTGTGGAAAAATTGAGGCGAATAATTTGCTGCCATCTTAGACGTATTGTAAACATTTTGTTTTTTGATTCATCCCATTATCTCATTTCTTTAAATGAAACGCTGTTAATTTTATCATTTTTAATTAAAAAACATCGACGTTGGCTAAATACGCGGTTATTGTGACAGAATATTTGACAGTACAGTTAATTTAGTGTGTTGTCATCATGGTAACTACAGCAGACGTAGGTAGAATTGTTGCCTTAATAGAGGATGGCCGCAATAAGAGTTATGTCTCCCGTACTCTGGGAATTGCGCGGTCTACAGTTTGTGATGTTTGGAATAGGTATCTACAGACGGGAAACTTTATTAGGCGGCAAGGCTCTGGCAGAAGGAGAATGACCACTCAAGCTGATGATCACTTTGTCATTATGAGTTCTTTAAGAGATCGAAGAGCTACTGCTGTGTATCTAAAAAATGACTTGCAAATGGTACGTCGAGTAAGTGTAAGTGAAAGAACGATACGTAGAAGATTGTTAGAAGCAGGATTGCATTCACGAAGGCCAGCAGTATGTCCAAAATTGCTTCCTCGGCATCGACAACACCGACTGAGATTTGCAAGAGCGCATGCTGACTGGACTGTAGAACAGTGGGGAAACGTACTATTCACAGATGAATCCAGGGTTTGTTTAAGGTCGCCGGATGGTCGTGAACGGGTATACAGACGTAGAAATGAAAGATATGCAGACTGCACCATATCTGAGCGACTGCAATATTACGGTGGTTCAGTCATGGTTTGGGCGAGTATTTCTACCGATGTACGTACTGACCTTGTATTTGTTGAAAATGGAGCACTAACCGCCCACCGTTACATTGAGGAAATCCTCCAAGAAATTGTTGTTCCATTTGCTCCTTTCATTGGGAACCAATTTACATTAATGCATGATAATGCTAGACCTCACGTTGCACGGGTAGTGAGCGAATATCTGGATGAGGTTGGACTTCCAAGATTGGACTGGCCCGCATGTAGCCCGGATCTCAACCCAATCGAACATCTTTGGGATGTTCTTAAAAGAGCACTCCGTCGCCGTCCTGTGCAACCACTAACCTTGCAAGACTTACGGCTGGCGCTGACAGAAGAATATCAGGCTATTCCTCAAGACAGAATAAGTAATCTTATTAATTCGATGCCACGAAGAATGCAAGCTGTCATTGCTGCGAGAGGAGGACATACACGTTATTAAAATTTGTCTTTGTTAATTAATTTTGTGATATACCTAGTGGATGTTTTTATTAATAAAAATAAGCTTGAAATCAGCGTTTCATTTAAAATTTTGCTGCTCGCAGAAGAAATGAGATAATGGGATGAATCAAAAAACAAAATGTTTACAATACGTCTAAGATGGCAGCAAACAGTTTGTAAACAAAATTATTCGCCTCAATTTTTCCACAGGGTGTTTTGAGTTTACGACAAAAAACAACACTTTGATTTACCCCTGTATAATATTGCCTGGACGAAAAATATGACTTAATACAATAATTAAAAAGACACACAATGAACTGATCTACAGACTGGTAAAAAATTTATGAAAATCAGATGAAAAATAAAAAAAGTTATAAAACATCAAAATTGGGCAAAATTTTAGGGTGACGGAATTTTGTGCCGGGGAGTGTAGATAAATACCAATAAATACCAATTAATCAAAGCTGTGTTTATTAGCTTTGATTTATTGGTAATATATATAATTAACATTGAATGTAACATTGACTCTCATCGGAAAATGCATCATTGCCAGCTGATGACTCTTGGTTGTGAATACACTATAGTACATAATAATGTCATAATATGTCAATAGTACATAAACAATAGTGGGGATTTTACGACAGATAAAGCGTGCGTCGGACAGTGGGTCAAATCGCTAATCTACATGGAAAAAAGTGAAATATTATTATCCACCAATTCAAATTTTGGATATGTCATTTCATACAACATAATACTGCCTTTTGTTGTTGAAAGTGAAACATGTTTTACCTATGTATTTATCAAGGGTACTCATGCTAAACAAATGGCTTGTTGCGACAACAGTTTTGACAAACGTATAAAGTTCCTGACACATGTCAGACATTTTATAATATACTCGTAGTAATTATTGTTAACTATATGCAGTTTTAGTAGTTTGGATAATTTATCTAAAGGTACGTTATAGTTTTATCCACTATTATATCTCTCTACATATCCCAAATAGTTCAAATTTATTTAATATAACCATTACGAGCAGCGATTTTTCACAATTTCAAGAGTTAGTTAAATTATTTGTTTGCATATTCTCATTTATTCGCTTTAATGTTATGCTTAAATGATAGAAACCTATCTCTTCTCGTTGATACTGGTAATATTATTTGCCAAGAAGTGCCAAGGATTAATAAATTTAACCTATTACATACACCCTGTATGTAACCTACATACACTTAACCTACGTTATCCTACTTAACATTTATTTTGTCTACCTGTATTATAATTAAATTTTTTATTATACCTACATATTTAATTGATGTGGCACCCTGTATATCTAGTGGTTTTTCTTGCTTGCATTTTCCACCAAAAATCCATTTTGTTTTACCTATAACTTGTTAAAAACTTCTATCTAGCTTCTATCTTTAGCTAAAAGGAAAGCACACCTTAGAAAACACCCTGTATGTAACATGCATGCTCTTGGGCTATTTTATTCTACGTAATATTTATTTTGACTAATTTTGTGCAGTTTTTCTTGTAATTCATGTTGCAAATCGTATGTAATTTTTTCAGTTTAATATGAGTATGTATAACGCAATGTATATTTTAAATGCAATATTTCAACCAAAAACGTCAACCAAAAACGCATTTTGTTTTTGAATAATTTTTTTCCATCTGGATTGGCGATTTGAACCACTGTGCGTCGTGTCAAACTGTCACGATATTTTTGTTCAGTATTGTTTGACATTTCATCATGGAAATACTGAGCCCGGTACAGCGTCTCCAAATTATTCAGCTCACTGAGGAAAAAAAACAATTGTGGTAACTGAAAACTCATTTGTAATAAATGAAAATCTCATTAACATAGGGGACAACTACAACGTTGCTTTCTGATAACTACATTTGGTTTGCTGAAAGTGGGTATTTATCACAACTGCTCTAATATCTAAATACTTGACTTTCTTTGTGGCAAATGGAATGTGGTAGTTAACACTAACACCTTAGTTAGTTCCTGCAAAATGATAAATTTTGATGGTGACATTCCACATCAGTAATATTTACTGACTCTTCTAATTAAATGAACTATCACCGGAGTTGCTGCAAATGAACTTCACCAGTAGTTACAAATGATTTCAGAAATCTTTCAAATGCATACTTCAGTTATAGCAACTAATGACTTATCTTAATTACTTTAACTGAATAATTAATTGTTTACTGTTGAATGAAAGAAACAAGATTTATAAATATTATATTTTTGTTACCATACAAAAGGTACTTATATTGCAGGAATAGCAAACTAAATATAATAAAATTATAAATATAGTAAAATGGCCAATGACAATGTCATACTTATACCAAAGTTTACGTAAACTTTGCTTATACTAAAAGCATGATGAATGTAGAAATGAAACTATATGCTATAGGTGTTACTTATTGGCTCAGAAAAGCTAGGATGTATTATATTATTCTAATATATTATATATAAAATAAATATCAAAACATAAAAACAATACAAAAGTATATACAAAACTAAAGAATATAATAATTATGAAAATAAAAATGATCTAATTGTTATACTTATACTGGAAGTATATTTAAGTAATGTAAAATTGAACCTATATACTCAAAATTGAACACTCGAATATAAAATATAGAACAAAGATCTGATCAGTCATTGGTCCATTCATCCAGTCAGTCTATTTCGCTATATAGCAATCCCCGCCAAACAAAATACAATAAACACAACTTATATAACCACAAAACACCACTGACTTTCCCTCACGACTCACGACGCAATATAAAAATTACAAAATGAGATGAGAAGCATGGCAGTAGAGATGGTTTAGCCGTAGCCGACCGAGAAAAGCCGAAGCTTGTAATATCGAACGAAACGTTCTGGGTAAACTGTGGCAACTAGCTCTGTTAGTTGGCTGAGAGAAGAAGATGCTTGAATAAATTAACAGAGCAGTTGATTCAAAAGCCCAAAGTTACGACAACTCGTACTTTAATAGTAACTATCTAAAATCACTTGCACATGGTATTAATTAATTTTTTGATTAGTGATAAATACACTGTCCAGTGGCAGCAAGTGTGTTATTTTACAGGAATGATTTTACTTATGCCAATTAGCACTCTTTCTTACGCTATTTTTTTTTTAATTTACAGCAAATAGAAAAGCAGTTCTCACAAATGTTTTCTTTTCAAATGAGTAAGTCAGTTAGGTCATTTTTCACAGTGCTGTATATGAAAATCAGCGATCGACGAGGAATGTGTTTCGTGCGCTTAGAGCAACTTATGGTCCACATAACTGACCTACCGAACGCACAATTCGCTATATCAATAAAAAATTTGAAAACCAATTATCTTAAAACCAATTAAAAATCTTAAAAGCTTGGCTTGTCGTATGCAACAACTTGGCGGATTTTACGCTCGGATCTCGGTTTAAAAGTCTACAATATTCAACTCGTGCCAGAATTGAAGCCGGCCGATCATCCGAATCGTCGCCTTTTCAATCTCTGGGCTCTTAAAAAGCTTAAAGAAGATCCACTGTTTCCGACAAAAAATTTGTACGGTGACAAGGCCCATTTCTGGCCAATGACTACGCCAATAGGCAAAATTGCCGTATTTGGGCTGAAGAGCAACCCGAAGAGATGCAAGAGCATTACATCCACAACAAACGGCGCGGCGGTTTCGTCTGGTTTATGGGCTGGTGGAATAATCTGTCCAGATATTTTCAGAAATGAGGCCGGCCACAACGTACCTAAATGATCATGGCGCCTATTATGGCGACATGATAACGAACTAGTTGCTGCCTGAAATTTAAGCCGATCTAAATGATATTTGGTTCCAATAAGACCATCTAGATCATGTGATATCACACTTTCAGACTTTTTGCTTTGGGGCTACGCGAAGTATAAAGTCTACATTGATAGGCCGGCTACGATTGAAGAATTGGAAGCCAACATTACACGCGTCAGTGGCCTAATACCACTCGAAATGCTCGAACGAGTCATCGAAAATTGGAACCTCAGAATAGACCATGTTAACAGCAGGTACGGCCAGCATTTGACAGAATTAATATTTAAAAAATAAATAAAAAGGAATGGTTGTTTTGTATGGGAATAAAGATTACCCGATACATTTTTTTTATTTTTCAAAATAGTACCTCTAAATTAATCACCCATTATGATGCACAATCCCTGGTGTCTTCTTTCATCACGTTCACGTATTGATATGGAGACAAAAATTCCCGAACCAATACAATACGAGTATACACCATTCAGTTCAAGAACGAGGAAAACTGCATTGGTTTGATCTTGAAGGGGAATTAATAAAAATACTTATACTTAGTACCAATGTTTTAGTAGTTGAATCTATCGCCACCATCTCCAGTAATATTAGGTAAACTTACATTTTTGTAACATGCCTATTTATTATTATTATTATTACTTGTTGCGGTTTTCAAATATCTTATTAAGAATTAAGTAACAATGTATGCTCTAAAAGATTTGGCATAAAATATTGTTCCTCGATCAGGCACAATTTTGTTAGAACGTATCTCAGCAAGCGGTGGACGGACTGCAAATTGACTTCTCTTAGTTTTTTTTCAAATTCGCTGGCTATACTGTTCCTCATTTTGGGTTTCCTGTCATCCTTGGTAAACTTTAAGCCCAAAAATCCTCGATTTTGCAATTTTGCAAGCCTCCGATAAGTTCGGTGGGTTGTCGTTTTTAGAAAGAAAAGTGTGGTAGTGTCGAACTCGGCTTGGGGTATCTCTAGAGGTGTGGTTTCCGCTGATACGTTTCCAGTTCCATATTATATGCTCTTCAGCATAACGTTCATTGATAAATTGGAACAATTTTGAGCTTGTAGAAATTGTGCAATTTCTTCTTCAATTTACATGATATTGTTATTTTTTGTAGTGCCGTACAGACGACACAGTCACTTCACTGACATCCCAACATCATCAGAAGTAACATACAGGATTTCTATGTTTAGTCGTGAATAACTGGTATATCGCTGGAATAACTGGGTATATCGTGTCTTAACAATACTTTTGGACACCCAGTAAATATTTTAATATGATGTAAGAATTGCAAAATTACGTAATATAGTATTTCCCGATTATACTTATTATAATGCAAGTATTTTATCCAAAGTTTTATCTGGGAAGCTAACATTGCACTGAATTTTCCATTTGAGTATTTCAGTTAAATTATACTTTTTACTTACCTAAAAAATACTTGTTTTTAGGTAGGGGGTATAGGTACAAAGTATAGAGTAGACACCATTCATTCGAAAAAGCTTTTTCTATTATTTTCATAAGAATAACGTATTATATACTAATATGTGTCGAAGTTAAAAATACGTTACAGCATCAATGGTATGGTCTATATTTTCTATATTGTTACTCCAAGGTGCCCCGGTTTTGCATTGTGGACCTGACTTAGGTGACCCTATTTCTGGAATTCAGAAGTGTCTTATTTCTTCCCTACCTTATTGACTCTCCAGAACATGTTTCTGTAGTCCATCAATGACAATGATGAAGTCCCACTGCGCCTAGTGCGAATTTACAGCTGGTTAATCTCGTGCAACTTCTTCCTATGTCGCAATTCGGTTCTTCCCTTCTATCATGAGCTTCAAATTCAGGTAATTTTTTTGTTTGTCTGTATCTCCTGAGGTTGTCAGTAATTAACCATAATAGTGATCCTGCGGACTGACATGTTCTTGTTTTTCTTCAAGTTGGCGACTCGATCTTAGCCTCTGGAAATCTGTTTGCTACCTCAACTTCCTTGTCTCATGGTGCCCGCGTTGTCTCGTGGTACCTAACCCCATCCAAAAATGGCAGCACTGCCAAACGGCCCTTGCCTTTCTCTGGAGACACTGGATAGACGAGGCGAATCAATCCAGCTATATCTGCTTCAAATTCTTTCAGCGCTTCGTTAGATTTCTGGCAGCTGTCTTCATCTGGGAGTGTTTTCAAGTCAAGGCGGTAGCTTTCTCATTATTCGTCCCGTTGTTGGTCCAGCTGCTTTGATCAGATGGAGATAGCTGACACAAGATATATTTCCATCGAACTGTGGTTATTTCATGCGAATTCTGGAACTTTTCATGTACTTACCAAATTTGATATGTGGTATACTCGCCACTGATCTTTTTTCATTGCCGTTTCTCCATTATTTTCATTATTATGAGTATTGTCAATGGATCCTTTATCATCGTCATTAGTCAAATTCGGGTGAATTAATTCATCACAATAGTTTCTTCAACTACATGTTAAAAAAGTTCTTTCATTTACACTAGTTTCTTTTAAAAATAAGTTTCTATATGTCCAAATCTTATTCCTATACTCGTGTTTCAATTTACTACAATTCTCCTTTAATTTTTGCTCCAATTTGCTTTCCATTTTTCCTAGAATTTTTCAGAAATTCTGGTTTTATTTGTTTCAGCTCATATTGTACTTTGATAGAATTTTCCTCCCATTTTCCTCTAATATTCGTTTAATTTTACTATGGTATTTTGCAGATCATCCTTCATTTTCTCTTGTAAATCTTGGAACATCTAGCTAATGTCCCCGGCAATCTTGATTTTCGCCTTCTTGTAACCGGGCTTCTTTTCATCGTTGTTCCCGGTTCTTCATAGTCGCATTAACAATATTTTCGGGAGATCTTTGTTTTTGAATTCATTTGCGATGCTTATATAATAAAGGTTTTTTGAATTTAGAGTTAACAGAGGGTTTAGATAAAATATATGTTCGGGTTAAAAAATATATGTACATGTTAAGATCAGGATTGCAATCTTGTAAATTCATTGTCTGAATTTGATTTGACCAATGTTTGGTCTGTTTGACAGTCTGGGGGAACGTTTGAAAATCGGTCGGGAATCGTGAAAATGTTCATTAAACATTGTTTACTCTTAATTATCAGTATATTCAAGTCGTATCGTTTGATTACCATTATAATCAAGGTTCCAGCGCTATCCAGTATTATAATCAAATTGAACAAATTGTTCATTATCAGTATAAGTGACTTGACTATATTTATTAGCTGAGCTGTGTAATCAATATCGTTGATCATGTTGGTAATTATTTGAATTTGCCTTAGGCAAATTATCATAGCTAGCACGATGTTTTGTTTTGTTACGAGAATCGATTAAAATTTTGGTTAGATTGAGTAGCTATTGGCCTTTGTTAATTAAAGTTCCGATAGGGCCTATTTTGTGAAGTTTTTTGGTTTGGTTAAAATGTTCGTTGAAAGCTAGGACCAGATAAATTTCTAGGTGGATAGCTAGGATTATGTCTTTGTTGAAAATGAATATTATGTCTTTGTTGAAAATCTATAGTGCTAGGGACCATCGGTTTCTCGCAGTATCATCTCAATTTTTTAACGGTAATCAAGAATCGCATATCTGCGATAAACATTCCAGCATCACTAGCGCGGGCTGCTATAATGTGCAATATTCGTTACAGTGTGTTAATCTTATGAGAAATGTTAATTAAAAGCATAAAATGCCCTTATTTATAATCGCGCTTTACTCGATCTTCAACTTAGTACCGCTATCATAGTAGATACTACACTTCCAAGGCCTCATCGAGTGTGCGAACTTAAGCTCGACTCGAATCAGCGAAATACCAATCTTATAGTGAGCTTGGATCATTACTAAAGTATAATGATATTTGAAATATGAATTATTTCAAAAATATTATATCCTAAGGATTAATGACCTGGCTGCAGATTTGGATGAAAATTTCGTTGTTATGAAATTTTTGGATTTTCTAAAAACATGTACTACATACTGTATCGTTTCGTATCGTACATCTGTATTGTTAATTGGCGTTGGCAGCCAGTAATGTACAACCTCCATGCGCTTTGCCTGTCCTGGGGGGATTATATCCACTGCCGAACGAATAAACTCACTACTACATCCTGCAATCTGGAGTGAAATTAAATGTTAAATACACATTTTGGTGATTAGCGTGATATCACATCGCTATATAATATACCTATGGTATACATCAATCACCAAACGAATCAATATTTACCGCATTAACATTTGTTTCACGTCATCGAACGCACAATGCGAAAATGCATGCTGCGAACATGCAACACACAGAAACAGACTTTGATGCCTGAATAAAAAACGGGGCAATCCAATTTAATAGAAACAAAAACGTTTAATACAAATATTCAGCAGGAAATCCCAAAAATATGCTTGGAACTACTACTAAAGTTACAAGAGAATGATAACTTTCTTGTTTGCAAAGTCAAAACTTTCGAGGGCCAAATTCACAAACTAAGATTATTAATCATAAATTAGGAAGCTAAATATACAATGTAACGCCGCCTATGGTGCCAATAAAGGTGCCGAAGAGGAGAGGGGAAAGTGCCAGACTGCGTGGTACCTGCAAACCTACGCGTGGCGCGTGGTCCGGTAGAGTAGTAAAGTCGTATGCAAGCATGCAACAGGTTCCGCATGTGTAAACGGAATCGTGTACTATTGGCTTTGATTCATTTCACAAACCCACCTACCAACCCCTGAGATAAAAGCCGTTATAACAACAAATACTATGTACATTATGTAAGTGTACCGGAATATATTTAGTGAATGTCGCATACAATAAAAAAATTTCTACAGCCAAATTTGGCACATTATCCACAAAACATTCAATAGATTCCACAACATTTGCAACAAAGATGTAATCCTACCTATCCGCCTAGAAATTTACTTGGTCCTTGCAAAGAACATTTTATCCAAACCAAAAAACTTCAGAACTTTAATTAACAAAGGCCAAAAGCTACTCAATGTAACCAAAATTTTAATGGATGCTCGCAACAAAGAAAAACTCATCGTGTTAACTATGATAATTTGCTTATCGAAAATTTTGAGAATTACCAACAATATAATATTGATTATACTGGTAATCAATATAGCCAAGCTACTTATACTGATAGTGAACAATTTGATCAATTTGATGATACTGGTAATCAAACGATGCAACTTGATTATACTGATAATGAAGAATAAACAATACTAAATGAAAATTTTCACGATTCCCCATTTTCAACCGATTCCCCTGGACTATCAAACAGACCAAACACTGGCCAAGTCAAAATCAGACAATGACTGAATTTTTTACAATCCTGATCTGAACGCTTAATGCAACTTGATTATACTGATAATGAAGAATAAACAATACTAAATGAAAATTTTCACGATTCCCCATTTTCAACCGATTCAATGTAACCAAAATTTTAATGGATGCTCGCAACAAAGAAAAACTCATCGTGTTAACTATGATAATTTGCTTATCGAAAATTTTGAGAATTACCAACAATATAATATTGATTATACTGGTAATCAATATAGCCAAGCTACTTATACTGATAGTGAACAATTTTATCAATTTGATGATACTGGTAATCAAACGATGCAACTTGATTATACTGATAATGAAGAATAAACAATACTAAATGAAAATTTTCACGATTCCCCATTTTCAACCGATTCCCCTGGACTATCAAACAGACCAAACACTGGCCAAGTCAAAATCAGACAATGACTGAATTTTTTACAATCCTGATCTGAACGCTTAATGCAACTTGATTATACTGATAATGAAGAATAAACAATACTAAATGAAAATTTTCACGATTCCCCATTTTCAACCAATTCCCCTGGACTATCAAACAGATCAAACACTGGCCAAGTCAAAATCAGACAATGAATGAATTTTTTACAATCCTGATCTGAACATATATTTTTTTCTAAACCCTCTGTTAACTCTAAATTCAAAAACCTGTATTATATAAAAATCGCAAATGAATTTAAATCCAAGATTTCCTGAAAATATTGTTATTCTGGGAGTAACTAACCAAAAAATTATAATAAATGAATTAACACATATTCCGTTTAAAGTTGGTAGTCCCCATAAAGTGTACCGGGTAAGTCTATTAAGATTGACACCCCCCTTTATCTCACTTATCCTTTGCCGATTTAACTCATTCAAAAAAGGAGTAGACACGGTTTTTGATGAATTTTTATAATCTGAGAAGATATTAAAAATCTCGTAAAATATACAGGGTGGAAAATAAAACATGATTTTTTTAAATGGATATATATTTTTAGACCAAAATAATGTCCTTTCCAAAATAATTTTCTGAATCCAAAAATGTGTAATTGTTATATAATCACTCCACCTGTTCGTGAGATATTACTAAAAACTTATCACATTACGGGTGTCAATTATAAAATAAGAACATCAAGATACCTCTGGAAACAATGCATATTTGCATTGTTTATTTGTTGACAGATGTCATCCAGTTTTTTGTGAGATAGTAGTTCACTCTCTTAGATATTAGCGTAAAAAATACGTAGTGTTCGTAAAGAAGCAAGTTATTTTGAAAATGGTATATTCATTGGAAGAGCGAAAAGAGTTACTTGAAATTTATATTCAGTGCAACAAGAATAGGTCTCTTGCTCGGAGGGAGTATGTTAGGTTATTTCGAGAAAGGCTACCTTATTCCAAAAATAGTTTTAAAAACATGTATGCAAAGTTTAGGAATACCGAATCTCTGAGAGACAAGAAAAGGGAAAGGCGAAGAACAAAAACAGGAGAAGACACAGAACTCAACGCGTTATTATATTTTGCTGAAAATCCATCCAAATCATCCTATGCCGCAGCAATAGAATTGGATATATCACAAAGAAGTGTGATAAAAATATTAATTACATCGCCATAATTTTAAACCATATAGTATTTTGCCCGTTCAATATTTAGACGGCAATAACCTTCAAGACAGGTTAACCTTCTGCAGACACATACTTGATAGAATAGAGGTAGATGATGAGTTTATAAGTCATGTCTTTTGGACTGACGAAAGCAGTTTTTCTACTGCGGGAATTTTTAACAGAAAAAATGCACATTACTGGGCAGCGGAAAATCCACATATTGTAAAAAAAAATAAAAAAACAAATACCAAACTGTAAACGTGTGGTGTGGCATCCACAAGGATGCTATTGTAGGTCCTGTATTTATAAATGGGTCCTTAAATGCACAACGTTATGTGGATATTCTTCAACATCCAGTTGAAAATTATTTAGATAATATTAATTTAGATTATTAATTAGATTATTATTTAGATAATATATTTTAGTGGACAACAGATCTGTTATTTGACAGCAGGATGGAGCACCACCACACTCTGCAAGGAACATCACCGAATACCTAAACAGAAAATATCCTATTTGGATAGGAAGGCACGGTGTTATACATTGGCCCGCTAAAAGTCCGGACTTAACACCTATGGATTTTTTTCTCTGGGGTACGATAAAACAAGATATATACGAAACTGGGATTTTTAATAATATGAATGAGTTAAAAGATTGCATACGTGTAAAAATTGAGGAATTAAACCAAAATGGTGATATATTTCAAAGGGTGAGAAGCAATTTTATAAAGCGATGCCAAATGTGCATTCAGAATGGTGGTGGTTACGTGGAAAATATTTAATTAGGTTACGTGTAAATAAATAAAATTGTGTTACTCTATTGTGTTACTGTATTAATATCGACTTTTATTTGTTTTTATTTGGCTTATGTTGTTTATTGTTATTACTCGTTACTGTTATTGTCACCTATATATTATTTATTTATTATCTCAATAAATGGCATTGTTTCCAGAGGTATCTTGATATGTTTTTTGTTTTATAATTATTGACACCCGTAATGTGATAAGTTTTTAGTAATATCTCACGAACTGGTGAAGTGATTATATAACAATTACATATTTTTTTATTCAGAAAATTAAGAACATTATTTTAGTATAAAAATGTACGGGGTGTTCCATTTAAAAAAATCATGTTTTATTTTCCACCCTGTATATCATCATACGAGATTTTTAATATCCGTGCTCAGATTATAAAAATTCATCAAAAACCGCATCCACTCCTTTTTTGAATGAGTTAAATCGACAAAGGATAAGTGAGATAAGGGGGGTGTCAATCTTAAGAGACGTACCCTGTACAATGTAGGTACAACATAATTTCTAGATCGAATTCGACGGACAAAAGTTGAAACTGAGTTTCTACAAAACTACAATTATGTAATAGATTTAAGAAATAAAGAACTTATGTTATAGTAAAATATATAAGTTTTTTTTAACATCAGTTATCATACCAACTACAATGTCCGAAACAAAATTTTTCTATCTTAAAATTCGAACCTTTGCAAAATTTTAACGAACTATTAAATATTAATAATAGCAAGTACAAAATAATTTTAGAAACAATAACTTTGATGGTGAGCAATTTATCTTAAAACCAACCTTAGGAGATCTCAATTATGAAGAAAAAGATTGAATAAAATTGTGTTAAATTTTCAAACATATTCTATTTACTTACAAGATGACAATTTATCGTTAACAAACCAAATTAATCATTCGATTGACACTAACAACGCAAAATCCGCAGTCTTTCGTTATCCGCAAATTCACAAGGAATAAATAGAACCTCATATTTGCTTCAGTAAGGTATAATTATTGAACCTTGCATTTCCTCATTGAGTGAGAATATAATTTCTCACTCAACGATTTCCTCTTATTTGTAGTTCCTAGTTTGGGTAATTCCCAAAAAATTAGACTACCGTACACTGAATGAATTAACTCTTGACGATAAATACGCTCTACATATATCTAATTAACTGACAAATATACTTTTATTTTGTGCTTATTATATATCCATATAATACCATTTATTGTATGGTATACCATTTTATTACTTTAATGTAACCAACCCGGGCCAATTAAACATAATAATCGGAGAAACACATGGCCGGGGTACGTGTTCGTTAAAAGGAAAAATACCTACCCTACGTTGTATTTAATTTAAATTAACCCTGTCCGAGATGCACTGGTTACTAACGAAAAGCGTTTTGAGATGAAAAAGAAAAGACTAAACATTTTAATACACCTACTTATTTATTGAAACAGGTATTCCATTTATGAACAATATAAAATAAGTACATGCCGTACTCAGCCTTGAATTCACGAGGGGAAAGAGCACGGCAGCGAAACCCTCGATCTCTATTCAAAATAATCACAGTAATGTTGTTGGACATTTAGGTGAAAGTAAAATGAAAACTTACAAGGGTTTTCATACTTGTGTTTTAACCTACAATCATTCTCAAGATACAAAACTGAAGAGTTTGTTGTTAGTTAGCCGACTTTCGTCAGAAGGTACTGAGGTCCCATACGGGAGGCAACCCAGCTAGTAGTTGTAAGGTTTTGGTGCAAAAACGAAGGTCCCATACGGGAGGCAACTAGCGTGTTCGTCCAGGCACGGGGAAAAGTGTTAATAAATTCAACAAGGCACAAACATTCATCATCTCATACAATAAGCGGCAATTAGGTCACTGTTATAAGCAAAACCCACAAGTATGATAAACTTACTCGTAGTCATGAATGGAACAAAGAGGTCAACAATATTACTTAGATCAAACTTAATAAAACAAAATAAAATACTTTTAAAACAGAAGGAGCTGAACACACTAAATAAACAAGTAAAATGTGTATAGTTTATGCATAACGTATCATAATTATTCATAGTTCAAAAACAAAATATAACACAGACAATTTTAATAAAATGAAGACGGTAATTTTCAAGATAACAAATTTAATAATAAACATTACGAATTAAGTATATTTACTAACCTGGGAAATTTGACGTCAAACACTAGTCACTCACACACACCAGAGACCAACTACCTGCTTCCCCATATGCCCTCGTCTCCACTATATCCCGCCTTATCTCAATCACTCCACACCACGTCTTTCCTAGTGCGTGCTTATACTCTAACCACTTGTTATTTAAAAATCGGTGTCTCCTCTTTAAACAGTTTTCTTAACTAAATAGGGTCCATTTCATTACCATTTTCTAATTTTTGTATAACTTCTTAAAGTTGTATAACACCAACATTTTTTATAAGGAGAGAGTTGTTATATAAAATTCATGAATTCATGCCTAGTAAAGGGTGTCTCAAAATTAACGCAAGATTTGATTTTTCCGCCATTTGTACAGTAAAGTGTTGGCAACCCTAAACAAAAAACAATTCGATAGCTGACAGTTTAGGGTTAGTAAAAATGGAGCGTTACCTCTCTATATCTCTGAGCGTTACACGATAGAACAACGTGTCTTCATTATTGAACAATATTTCAAAAATAAGGAAAGCTTGGCGGCCGCAGTTCGAAAATTTCATACAAAATATGGTCGGAATAGTGTTTTAACTTAGTCAACTGTGAAGAGATTAATTGAAAAATTCAGGGAGACTGGATCCGTTGGAGACGCCAAACACAATGGCCGTCCAAGAACAAGCCGTTCAAATGTCAATATCGAAGCAGTGCGTGAGAGTGTCGGTGACAATCAAGGAACCTCAATTCAGCGCCGTGGACAAGAATTGCAAATTTCAAGAAGCTCTCTACAGCGTAAACTCACTAAAGATCTGTGTTTCCAAGCCTACAAAATTCAATTAACGCAACAACTGAAGACAAATGACCATGCACAGCGCAGAGAGTTCGTTGAATGGATTATTGAACATCACCAAATAGATGCTGTTTTTTCGAGGAACATCATCCTAAGCGATGAAGCACATTTTCACCTTGATGGCTTTGTTAATCGCCAAAATTGCCGCTTTTGGGGTTCTGAGAACCCACATTTCATTGTCGAAAAACAAATGCATCCACAACGTGTCACTGTTTGGTGTGGATTTTGGGCTGGAGGCATAACTAAATTTTTTTCAAAATGAGGCTGGTCAAGCAGTGACTGTTCTGGTGCTCGATATTGCGACATGATAACACAGTTCATTCTGTCGAAATTGGATGATATAGATTGTGGCCAATATGTGGTTTCAACAAGACGGTGCCACAAGCCATACAGACCGTAAAACAATTCAATTACTGCATGAGACATTTCCAGGCCGTGTACTCTCTCTTTTCGGTGATCAGAATTGGCCCCCTAGATCGTGTGATTTAACACCATTAAATTTCTTTTTATGGGGTTATTTGAAATCACAGGTATATGTCAACAAGCCCACAACCAACCATGCATTAAAGTAGGAGATTCAACGCTGCATCAACGAAATTCAGCCACATTTATGCAGAATGGCCATGAGAAATTTCGACAAACGAGTGCGTATGTGCATGCGAAGCCGTGGAGGCCATTTGCCCGATGTGTTACTCCATAAATAACCCTATCCTATGTACTTTATGATTCAATAAAAAAATAACAATCAAATACTAAAAACTGTGTTTTCTATGTACTTTAAATCTTGCGTTAATTTTGAGACACCCTTTATATAGAATTAATATATTATACTCTGCTTATTCATTACTTACGGTTTTGCCGACATAGCGAAAGATAGCAGTTTTCTCTTTTGCTTTCCCATTCACAACTCTACAAAAAAATGTGTCGTCTTTGTCCTAAAATTTATTTTACTATTTTTCTATTTTAATATTTCATACAAAATTTTCTTTTGTGAAGATTTTCTTTTATGGTAATAATACATTTTGTTGAGTTGAGTAGAAACATTAAATAGTTCTGGTATATTTAGAAATACCTCCAAAAAATAATGGGGTGGTAACTTACACTAACTGAGTTTTTTTAACACTCGGAGTAGTTTCCACAAACACCAAACACTTTCACTTCGCTCGACGCGTGTTTCGCTAACCAAGTTGGCATCATCCGGAGACGATTAAAAGTAATCTTAAACTACAAAATCTACCATATTTATACTATTTTCATGGTGACGTCACTAATGATATCATCGTGAAATTTACGCGTGACTAATTACGCTTCAATGATCGGTTGCTAAGCAACGCGTAAAGCGGGCTACGGTATGATATCATCGTGAAATTTACGCGTGACTAATCACGCTTCAATCATCGGTTGCTAAGCAACGCGTAAAGCGGGCTATACGGTATAGGTCCCTTGTCGCTATTCATACTACTATTACATTTTACAATTTCTATGCTCTCAAATGCATCCAACTGTCTATTATTGGTCACATTTGTAACTAGTCTTAAATTACTAATATCTATTCTATGATTGTTGTCAAAAGCATGTTGTGCAACACTAGACTTATCTGTTCTTCCATATTTTAGATGAGCCATATGCTCTTTAAATCTGGTGTTAATTGATCGTCTCGTTTGTCTAACATATTTTCGATCACAATCATTACAACTAATTTCGTAAATCCCAGACCTTTCATTTGGAACAATTTTATCCTTTGGATTGTCTAAAAGTAAAATGGTTGACTAAGGAATTTGAAAGTTTGCCCATTGCACAGCCTAGTTTTTCAGTTAAAAATTCGAATGATTTCATTGATAAGGTCAAGAATATTCAATTGCAAGAGGGTGAAATTTTCATTTCCTTTGATGTTTGTTCATTATCTCCTAGTGTACCAATTCCACAAACCTTGGATATCTTGAGGATTTACTCGAATTAAACAACTATAGAAAAGAAGTAATAGAAGAATATATAAACCTTACAAAACTTTGTATGAAACAACACATGAAACAACACATAGAGTTACATCAAAGATTTCAGCCCTATCCGGTAGTGAGTTTTTTTAATCAAGTTAAAAAAACTCAAAGCCTTTACTTATTAAGTTAGAGCTTATGAAGCAATTCGTATAAAGCTAGATGAAAAATCTGAAGCTTTTCTTAAAAAAAAAATGTTTTCCAAAGTTGTCAGAAGCATAGGCCAAAGCTGGTTTTGTTGGACGACAAATTTTTAAAAACATTCCAGTGAAGAATTTCCAAAAAAAAAAGTTGAAATCGTTTTAAAGCAGTAGTCTCTGTTTTCTTTAGGGAATAACAAAGTTGAAAATTAGCTAAAGCTAGTTGAAAACATGTTAGAAAACTTTAAAACTATGTGTTGCAGACTCTCTCTAAAAGTACATATGCTACAGGGTCATTTAAATAAATTAGAAAACAACATAAGGGCGTATCAGAAGAACATTTTCATCAAATAATCATGAACTTCGAAGAACGTTATCAGGGCCAATACAACAAAAATATGATGGAGGACTATATTTGGAGTTTAGTGAGAGAAAGTACTTATGAACATGAAATAAAAAGTAAAGGGTTTCACTTTTAAACTTTTTTCCACTATTTTCTAATTTGATACGATAGTAAAAGCTGATAAAAATCATATATAAATATATTTGTTTCGATTTATCGATAAATAAAAATTTAAACGTTGGATAGATTTTCTAAAATACTGTTCAACCGTTCTTGTGAATGCAAAAGCAAACTTTTTAGGCCATATATTTTTTTTTGGTCTAACTGTCGATCAATCTATCGAAATTTCTTACCCTCTTTTCAAAGTCAAAATTCATATTGACCTGTGTTATGCT
>CAXKVY010001686.1:0-120000 GCA_964058915.1 Tetropium fuscum
ATATATGTACACAATATAATATACAGAAAAATAATTTCTTTGTAATTAATTTCTTCTATTCACTATATTTTAGTCTGATTTACGTGGACTATAAACTTAATTATCAATAAAAATTACATTTCCCGAGGAAGAAACAAATAAACAAATCAAAAAAGTTTCGAAAGCTTAAAATTTAAAAAGATTTTTTAATACTACATTGGCTGCATCGTTCCCCCAATATGGATTCTCTGGTCGAAATTTCGAATTGGTGGTCTATAAAAATTATTTTACAGCCATTAAAATAATCAATAAGCTATGAATTATTTTACTTAGAGTTATCTGGACAAAATGGTGTACAACAGAACTGTCATCAGAGATTAATCGATTACGACAGGAGTCCATGAATTAAGAATGTTTCCTGCTATGCTACATCACGTGATTATAGACGCAGACCTATTCGTTTTACCAGACGTTTCACCAACATGACGGGGGGCAAATAAAACAAATAAAACCATATTTAGATTTGTTGTTAATAAATGTACATATTTCCGGTCCTCAGATCCAGAACCTATTTTAAGCTATTAAAGAACACCATGGGGAATGTATTAAAAAACATCACTGGAAACATAAATTGTATTAACATATTATGTAGAAAAAACATATTTTTAAAAACAATACAATATTTAAACAAATACATTTACTAACAAAAACACTTTTTACGGTGTGTGTATATATTGTATGTTATGGTTTCTCATCGATTGATTTTTAGCCATCATAGCCATCAGTGTTAAGGTATTCAGTAGTCCGTACTGAAATCGATTTAATATTTATATGCCAATGACTTTTTGGCAAAGACTAAATATTAGCAAACATTACTTACAAATCCCCATATACCAGTACAATCTTCTTGATACAGGAAATCAATTTCCTTTTATTGATATTACGAGTAGAAACGTCGATACAGCACCATCAATACTCCGCATTCAGCAAATAAATAAACAAATACCAGAATGTTGTGTAATTTCCCTGCTATTTATTTTCGATTACAAGTCCGCAAAGAAAAATGATTTATTTGAGCTAAGACAGATTTACATGTTACGTTTGATATCATTCCGAATTTTTCAATCTATTGACTTTAACTTTATGTTCGATTCAGAAAAAAATATTGAGATGATACGTCAAAACAAAATATATCAGCATCAGTTCGCATTACACGAGTCAGTTGTAGGCAAGTTGTTTACTCTGTCGCAGACGGACGAGGCATGCAGAATAATCCGACATGCGTAAAAAAAACATTTTCCCTTTTAAATTGAGTAGCTAGGACAATGTGCTCGCGTCCATTTTCGTCACAGCTTAATAGCCCATGAGAAAAAAAAAATATGATCTACAATGTATTCACATTGTAGATCCTCCATTTGCAGATTTCACTATTTAAAAGCGTCGAGTATTTAAATAACCCCGGCTTATTTTCTATAAGCTTCTATGAATTAGTGCTCGTAATTTATTGCAATGGGATATTGCTTCGCAAACAAAATCATAAATTAAAGTACCTATGAAATTATAAGAAAAACGTATACAGCTTATTTTTACAATTCCTCAATTTTTAACCGACCTCAAAAAAGGAGGAAATTTCAAATCGACTGTAATGTTTTTTTTGTATGTTTGCTACCTCAGAACCTCCAGGTGTTTTATATAAATAAATAAACATATTAGGCCTATATGAGGTAACGCGCTTAGTAAGCCTATCCATATTCGTATTCGATAGACAAGTACTTAAGATACTTTAAATAATATACAATTATTGGCCTAATAAATTGATTGCAATTGATTATGGCCAAATATTGCATATTGTTGGCCTAATAAATTGATTGTATTCTAAGTAAGAATGAATAACGTAATTACTTTTTACTTTTTAGTTTACTATTTAATTTTGATATTTTTATGTTTAGTATTGTAACATACTATTATCTAAAAAGTTTTATCGCACTGACTTTAATAAGATAACTAGATCACGTTTTACTGGTTTGCATTTATGATTTTTTTTGCTGTCTTCCAGATAACAACCTCTATTTGTAGTTGCTTATATTTAGTGTGTGTTTGCTGTATGTTTCGCAGATATGACCAATTTTTTTATATTAAGCAATATTTCCAATTCATCAAATTAAATCATAGGTACTTAGAAAACCGATCTAAGTCGGTGTGTTAAAAGGCGGCCAAAGTAATAGCCACACCCATCTTGATAAAATCATAATTAATAATATTGCCGATTATTTAAAATTATATACTTGCTTTATTTAGAAAGAATATTGTCTTGAACTGCAAAATTGTTGCAAAAATAAACATTCACGAGTATGAGACAATCGAATTTTACGAGTCACAGTTAATAAAAATATGTCATAAACATCGTTAACTCATAAATAGCTATTATGTTTCTTATATTACGTGTGCTATGTAGCAGCGATGTATAATATTTTGCAAATGCATTCTATTAAAAGTACCGCAGAGTAAAAGCATTCTAGTAAATGCGCTAAAAGAACTAGCACTTCGAATTGCCGGGCTAGTTAATAGTTTACCCTCCATCATAAAACTACTTGAGATATAGCAGGGTTTTCCATTTTTAGCATTAAATTCTGCAAAATAAATATCCCCTCATAAGAAACCTTTCTAAAAAATGAAACAAAATTATCTGTAATGTTCGATCATCCATCTAAATTCTGGAAGTTCCAAAGTTAATTCATATGAAGGAACTATATACTCTTGAAGTTGACGGCCTCATAATTTACAAACATGAGAGCATTTTGTAACAGTGCAACTTTAATATTTATTTTTATGGTAGGTAACATTTCTAGTTAAATATATTTCTAAAATACTTATATGCACGTATGAGTAACGCTAGTATCTAAAATAAATAATTCTTAGCTACAGTTAATTATATTCTTATCTAAATTAATATATTTTAGATGCGACTAGATTTAGTTAAATGTTTAAACTAAACAAGTCTTTCCGCTAACCCTACCCTGGAGCCGACTCGCGTTGCACTAACTAAGTTAGCATCACCAGGGGGAATTGAATGACTATCGAATATAAATGTATTTTTTGTTCAAGGTTCCTTGTCAAATACAGTTTCTGCATCTTTTTTGTGTTGTTTTGTATGCTTTGGTTTTAGAAAAAAATCAAGTGGTGAACAGAATTTTCAGCAAAGGCAATTTTTATCGCTATTTTCAATTAGTGGTAACTTTTTTACATGCAATTTGCGCCACTATGTAAATTATCGTTTGTTCCAGATTACGCACAAGAAAAAGTTTTTAAAATAAATACATTTGTTATTTTAATATGGGGTGTAAAAGAAGTAGGTAGTAGCGTTTGACACTCGATTATGAAATTCTAGTTGCCATTTTCAACTACTTGGGTTTTAGTGAAAATATGAACTTTTCGTATCTACTCTTGAACCCCAAATCAAATTTTGCAAATATCATTTTAAAGCTGATGCCACAGAAATATATTTACAATTTAATAAACACGATTTACAGCAATCAATTATCAATTTTAATACATATTTAGAAAATATATCAAAATTCTCCACCGACCATAATTTGGTAATTAATCCACTAAAGACAGTTGCCATTCTATTTTGTAAAAAAACTGATAGAAATTGTATTCCTGATAACATAAATATCCTTTTAAATATTAATAAAATTACATAGATGGATGAGGTAAAAAATTTAGTCTTATACTTAGACTAAATATATTTGTTATTTAACACGTCCGATAAAAAGAGAGATAAAGTGCCTCAAAATTCATGGTTGTCAAATAGCTTCATTTAACGAAACTTTAGAGTCTCACTCAATTCGCAGCACTAATCTGGTTTCCCTTAATAGAATTCCTAAGTGTGACAAAATAGTTTACATTTACAAATATTTGCATTTTAGTTACGTGTCGATAGCATTATTGATAAGCTTTCCACTGATATGCGGTTTGTGTGTTGAATTTTTAATATTTATCGAGCATTTCTAAAAATATCAAATCGTTCAACAACGTGGTATAAAATCGTTCAACAACGAGGAAGAAGACTAGCCATAAATACTAATTAGTTGCACTTCTATATTGATAAAATACATTTCAAGTAAGCCGTAAAATCGCTACAACAGATTTTCTGTAAATGAGTTTAGCATTTTAAATGTTTCGTTTATCAAGTTTATATGAGTATAATTGATTGTGATTATCATAGAGCCAATAACATAGAGCAAATTACCAATTATTGCTATATTTAACGAACAGTATTAAAACGTTTAATTTTTGAAGGTAACATTTCACCCGACGCGGCGTGTCTAATAAGAAAACAAGTGGTGGATTTACATTTTCAGGTAAAGCTGCTCCAGAAAAATAAAAGAAAATTAACTATAAAGCACCGACATCTGTGCACATTCACCGCCTTGCCAAGTCAAAGCACATATAAAGTTTCTTTTGCAGGGTAAGTTAAAGTTTGAAGAAAGGAAATTTCTTTCCAGCATGCTGTATACGTTAGGCGGTTTCTGGAGATGTTATAAGTGCGTAACTATAAATTTTACAAGGAAAGTTCGCGCCCCAACGCCTCACTCGACGACAGACGCAGGCAGGCCTTAAGATTTACAACGGCTTGACACATTGGTTAAAGGTTGTGCGCGTTAACCAAATGCGGACGTAGGGATACATTGAGGAAAATATAGCGGACCAACTACGCTTGATATTGTTGCGGGTGTTATTATTTCGTCAAAATCGTTCAAGTCGTTTTCGAGTTCCCGAATAAACAGAGTATAGACATCATTTCAAGAATAAATGTTTCGATATTAGGGTGCCTCAAAACGAAAAGGTACCTTACCACTTGATTTTTTTATAAATAATTTTTCAATCATCTTTATATCTGCATAGAACATATGTTAAAAATTATACAAACTATTTCTAATATTACAATAATTCTAAACATTATAATTCATAAGAAATAGATATATACCTAGTCCTAGAAGATAATCTTGTGGGACCCATGTGCAATATCATCGCTTGAACTTTGTGTATTTTTTATATAAAATATGTTTAAACAAATCCGACTTTCTATTCTAAAAAACCGCACTAAAAGGTAATAAATAATTACGTTGTTCATTCTTACTTAGAATACAATCAATTTATTAAGCCAATAATATGCAATTATTCCTATTTTTGAAGTAGGTGCCAGCCAAGGTTTATAAACGTATAACGAAATAGCGTAGGTATACATCTCTAATTTTATTCGACTAGAAGTTTGAATTTAGATTTGTTTGTAATTGTGGTGTGGCTTTAGGCAGTTGTATTCAAATGTAAGTGGACGCGTTAGTTAACCTTGACTGGCACCTCTGTTTCGCTCCCACACCAAAATAATGTTCTATATGTTGAAAAAATAAATCTCTGCAAATTTGGGCCCCTAATTTTACTTTTCTTTTAATTTTTAAATGTTCCCATTTAAAATACATAGGAAATTTAGAATTTTTTTTCAATCACATACTAATCTAATTTGAATCCTACCTATGTGACAAACATGCAATTGTGGTTTTAAATTTTTGAGGTAATATGTATATATGCATATGAATTTATTAATTTGCTATGTCAATGTTATGCAATGCTATGCTATGTCATAGTTTTAAACTATGGTGAAGCATACAGATGCGGAAAAGACGCATCGTAAATTATTTTAACGCTGGGTGGTCTTTAAGTGCTATGGTCAACTTTTTAAAAGTTAGCAAAAGTTGCTTATTAAAATTGAAAAGGAAATTATTGCAAGATGAGGACTTGAGCATACCATCATTTACACTAAGTGAAAATAAAGTATAATTATATCTGGTGCTATGGTATTTCCTTGATAGAATATGAAGACCGCGTAGTTAGCCACTACATATTTAATTAATGTAACGTATGACTAATTAGCAAGTCATGCTTGAGTTCCGAAGAAAACAGTAAATTTTCCTTTAATTTCAAATTGAACTAATTTGTCTTCCCCATTGGTTCAGCAGTTTACAAATAATAGGGAAACTTATAAAAGTGAATAAGATAAATTCCCCTATCCCGATCTCTATTTGCTTTTCTTTCAAAATAGACGTAAGATGTTCTTGGAGATCAGTTTTTTGCACTAGCATTAATTTATATGTCCGAATATCAGTTTCCAGATAAATCTACGAAATTACAATGATAAAACCGTCTAGCAATCTTAATTGAGCATCGAATAAATGAATGGAATGTCTTTCAGTGAAGCATTAGTTTTTCAGTTGTCTATCTGTTTTTCAAAATAAAAATACTTCCGGTTTCAAATTATTATCTTTTATTATTACCATAATAATTCTCCAATTTAGGATTTTTTGTTGCTGTAAAATGAAATGCCCTTATTAACTGTTATAAAACGTTGAAAAAATGTCGATAATACTTGACTTTACAAACTCTGTAAATTCTGCTGAGATATTTGGCTTTAAAGTTTGAGACTTGAATTCGCGTGCCCGTCTATCTTATATATATACGAGCTCTATTTAAAAATGGTTCTTTTATGAAGGTAAGCAATTGATATTTTAGATAATTGTTGAAAAGTTTTGATATCTCATTATATAGTCATGACTTATATTCGAATGATATGATAAAGTACCTTAAATTTATCTGACGTTGCTTCTTTACATTTTTATTTTCACAAATTTGCTCTTGTCCGGCTAATTGTTATTATTTTTCAGCATACCCCGTCTATCTGGTTTCTCTGCAACTCAACAATTATTTTAATCCCCTTCTCCCCTTATTTCTACCTGCAATCTGCTTCTAAATGTATATCTGCACTATCCTTTCCTTGATTTTCTCCCTGGCATCCGCTCTCGTTTCTGAATTAATATTATCTTGCTTGGTTTCCACCCTTTTTGTTTTCCTGTTCTCTTGATTTCTTTTTATAATAAAATCTATGCCATATACCATTTTCTATACTATAATGTCTATGCCATGCACTTTCTCACTTTAGTTATCGAGTTTATTTATGTTTAATATATTTACACTATGTCTAATATACCTAGATATTTTTACATTTTACATTCCTAATTCTTATGTCGATCTATAATTATATATATTTATGTAATAAAGCATCTCCAAACATGGGAGTCGAGATTATTTAGCCTCGCACCAAGATGTGAGTGTAATGTTGACTAACCAAAAGCAAAATGGTAATACATGTGCATAATAGAAATGAAGTGAAAATAACTATTTAAAGACTTCTAAATTAATATGTGGTGTTTTAAAATAATTTTTAATTGTAATTGTAAAACCCAGAAATGATGAAAATACGTGATTGGTTGGCAGTTAGCTACTAAGCTAATAAATATACGAGTAACTAAGGAAGCGCATTTTGTTTCTGCTCAAGGAGACTTCATTAGCGAAATATAATAATGCTAATAATAAGATAATAATAATAGTAATAATAAGAGTTCGTATTAGGCACTACGACCGGTAGCCGCGTTGATATTTCTCTCACAGAAAATTGAATATATAAATTGCAAAATCCATGTTAATTGTTTAAGTTTGGACACGATTGCAGTAACACGTGTTTCTATAAAATAATATATACGTGTTTCTATAAGCTATCTATCTAACTCTCTAATAATAAATCACAACCACATTACAATTTGTTGTAACTGAAGTATTAGCTATAACTATATCATATAATGATAAATACCAATATATATATATATATATATATATATATATATATATATATATATATATATATATATATATATATATATATATATATATATATATATATATATATATATATATATATATATATATATATATATATATATATATATATATACATACATACATATTCTCTATTGGGGGGGGGGGGTAAAAGGGCATATATGTCAAAACATATAAGTGTTCAGAATTAATTTTCAAAGTTTCTCCCGATTTTGTAAAATCAGGAAAATATTTTAGAAAGTAAATGAATTTGAATTTGGTGACAAAAGTTAGGGTGAGAAACAGTAATTAGGTACTCAATTTTTCGGTTATTAGGATTACAAAGTGGCATAAAAACGGAGAATAATCCCTACACTTTCCCTTCAAGTCCCTACACTTTCAATTTTTTCATGTCACTTACATTTTCATACAGCCCCTACACTTTCATGACATAAGTAGGTTCCTAGTAGTATTCCTAGGAACATTTCTTATCAAAATCCGTTTTCCTCGAGCTCCAATTATTTTTTTTTGCCCGCCATTGTACAAAATGTGAACATCACCTGTTTCATCAAACCTCTCTAATTTGTGAACCTTACTTTGGCTAAAGCCGTAATTCTCAGCAACAGTACCCTCATTTAACAGGCGTATACAATTTTCTTTTCTTTTATTATCAGTTGTGACATTATACACTTGTTTATATGGAAATTGTACAATATTTTTCAATCGAAACTAACAACATGAACAGTATAAACACAGTACTTAGATATTCTGCTGCTGCATTTAAATGTCATACAATAAAAATGTTGTTTCCAGGATATTTAAGCCATTTATTACCAATGAAATATCAAAAAACGTCCTGAAAACCGTATTTTGATATTCCATATTATTCAGAAAATATATGCATCCAAAATTACATTAAAATTTTGAATTATTGCAACCTACTGACTAGTAGTTTATTTCACGTTGTACAAAAATATCATATAGTGTTGATTTGTTGTAGTTGTATAAAAAAATATGTGCATTTCCTGGTTACCATCCTTCCTTCTTATTATTGTGATACAATCTAACCAATCAGATTAGTACCTATTATTTAATTTATTTTATTTTACTTACAACTCTTGCAATTTGAACTTCACTTGATTTAATTTTGAATTATAAACATTATGATATAATCATTTTCACTTTCACTTTCATTCACTTTCTGTGGCGTAACTTCGATGTATGTTTTAGACGTCATATCTACATTGCGTTTTGCAACTAATATAATGAATAAAAGGGTTCTATAATTTTACGTTTACAATATCAGTTCATTTCTTATTTTTTGAAAAAAAAAATATAGCATTTTATTTGATTTTTTTAAATGTACTATTGAAAAAATTAGGATACAAAACACAGGTAACTCTTTTTTTTGAGACAATTTTTATCAAAGACGGGGCTTAAAGTTCCAGTCTTTAATAGTCGGTTCACTTACAGCAACATTTCATTTGGAGTAGGTACATAATACACCTGCGAAAATTTCTCGGCGCTTTAGATTTTTGAAAACCTTGTACATCGTTTGTAAAGTTATGATATTTTTATGTTTCCTCGGCATCACCAGAACTGGGTAAATCGGGTATTAACTAATTCTAAGGCGCAATAACTTAGACAATATTACATATTAAAATATATCTGACCATAAACCGATACCAAACAGCATTAAGGTAAGTTAATCAACTATGTTATTATGCTTTTATTAAATGTTTACTACCTACTACATAAAAATGTTTATGAAGGTAGAGGTAGGGCTTATGGTGTTCCCACTTGCAACTAAGCATCTCATTTTCTTAGGTACATATTCATAAATATACCCGTAATATGTTCATAAACTTCAGACGCCGGTTGAATATAATGTTAGGGCCCTATAGCCACTGCACGTATATACCTACTTTCAAGAAATTGTGTGTTCTTCGTTCATAAATAATTTCATTGACTATTTTTGATAATTGTTTCGCATTAAGCCATAATTGGACTGTCAAACGCCACAATTATATGTTGCTAAAATAACAAAAAATATTTATAAGAGAGAAGTTTAATAATTAAAATAGACATGTGGAGATTGCGCCTCTGTGTAACAATTAGAGATTTTATTACTTTGAATTTGGCGTAATTATGGAGAAATTTATCATAATCCAAAAATAAGTCTAATCGACAAGCAGCTGTAATACTAAAAACTCCGAGACGTCGTGGACGTCCGTCGGCTTGATAGAGATGTAAGACCTGTTCGTCGACTAAAAAATACATGCTAGGACTCATTTTTATGCATATTATGCTAATTTTTTATGCAATCGGGCCACGAGGTCAAAAATTATTGGCAAGTAACCAATTTAATTTTTTAAATTTTTCTGTCGAGATGTGAAGACCCTTCAAAACATTTTCCAGTCTGTTTTCTCTGATGTAAAAAGTACCAAAATTCAATTGACAGACAAAACTATTCACCAGAATGGGCGTTATCTTTCCAGCTAATTTCCGGAATTAGAGGGGGAAATGTCTGCCAACCATTTTTCCTCCCTATTGGACCTATAAACAATGGTGGATAACAATCGGCAGATAATATCATCCCTTACAAAAGTTTTCAAAATGTCCATTTCTTTGTACCACTTTTTAGTTCCATTTATAGTGGGCGAACTTCATGTAGCGTTCCTAGGTAGTTCGTGGCTGCCGTTGAAACTCCCCGAGTGAGTAATGTAAGGACCCTTAATTTAATTATTTCCCCCATACCTACCAGTCAATATATAGATCGATTGTAAAATACGTCAATAAAGTAAACTTCCAGGAGAGGCTACAAGGAAGCGCCTAGCTGATCCGTTGTAACCTTCGGAGAACCTGGTCATGGTAGTAGTAAGTTTTCTGGTTTTATTGGTTTCTGGAGCTGCAACTCCTTAGGATCTGCGAGCACATAACCACAAATTTCAATCTAGAACACAGCACAGGGCTTGTCACACTGGATTTAGAGAAGGCTTTTGACAAGGCATGGTACCCGGGGCTTATACTAAAACTGGGGCAAGCGAAATACCCAGAGCGGATAGTTAAAATTTTATACGCATATATCTCAGAACGTCAATTCCGAGTATCGGTAAATGAAACACTGTCGTCCCTATGCTCAGTAACTTCAGGAGTCTCCCAAGGCTCGCCTTTAGGTCCGATACTATTTAATATTTACATCAATGATATACCCAAGCCTCGTGATCATATGATTAACATTGGACTATATGCCGATGATACGGCACTTACTTCCAAATCCAAACTACATAATTATTGCTACATAAAAACCGACATACTAAGAAACTACTCAGGTACGCCAAAGGTCGCAGACTTCATACTGCAAGGCTATGTCCGAAGTTTAAAGCAGACATTCATAAGTTAGACAATAGATCTCTGGAGGCATCCAGAACTCCCAACATATCCCAAATTTTCTTCACTTAACTATTATTACAACCCGCTCTAATCAAACACACACAACACAACCAAACACATCATAATAACAACAAATCAATAAACATAGTATCCATCATCTATCGCCTCGTAATCACAATGTAAGCCATAACAGGCATATCTCAAACTTGTAAGCAGCAGCCATGGGGAAAAAACTGTAACACTACTATAGTCATAACAATTTAAAAAAAAATATGGCACTACAACTCTAGCATATTAGCATATTAGCAGAGTTATTATTATTTATATTAGAAACACGGAACCTGCAGCAAAGTACCCAAAGAGGGTAGAGCTATATGCAGAAGAGACGAAAGGCTTGGTTTCCGGTCAACATATTGATGGAAATTGCACACTTTATTCCGCTTTTTTATAAATTGGCACATTTTGGAAATTTTTGAAGAGTGCCCAAACTCTGTGTAAGGGATTAAATTAAATGGCTGTCGATTGTTTTTCACCACCGGATTATGGTACTTTTTCCATGGTTGGAAAATGTTTTAGAAGGTATTCACATCTCAGACAGAAAAATTTCAATCCAAATTCGGTTATTTGCTCATAATTTTGCACCTCGTGGACCGAAGAAAACTTAACACTGGGTTTCTGATGATCTAAATGTCGACAGACAGGTTTCACATTCCATCCATTCGAAGTGACCTTCTTGGGGTCATAAATTCTACAGACCAATAGCTGAACTAAGGGTACCTTCCGCACCATATATCAAGCCGACAGACGTCCACGGCATCTGGAAGTTTTTAGCATTACAGCTCACTGGATATAATACGTGCATTTTGTAAGCGTTGAAGACACATAGTTCAGATTTAGAGAGAAATAGACCGTATACAATATCTGCATTTACACCTATGTATTATGACATTACTAGAGATTCACATAACATTGTTTTGTTATTACCAGTTTTCTTTAATTATTAAAAAGCTTTCAATTTTACAAAATGCCGATTTTTAAGAGATTGCGAACGACATCCACAGAGAAAAAAAGGTTCTTGGAGACATCATTTACAGTTAAATTTGCAGCTGGTAAGTAAGCCATATCCTTACCAAATACATATTCGCTACTTTCATTTCTAAGCTACAAAAAAAATGCAAAATTATAACTTCTATTTCCGCTAGATCATATCATAAGCATATCATTTGATTAAAGTATTTAATGACCTATACCTACTAAATCTCAGATAGATAATGACAATTTCTACTCGAGGGTGAACAATGAAAATAGATATATTAATGCCACCGCTTACGGAATGCGTTAACGAATTAATCTTCCAACAAGTGACTATCAGAAGGGACTATAGCATATCAAACCATGAAATCATCTGTGGAGGACGTATTTCTACAGATATTGATCCTAACAGGGAATTAGAAATTACGTACCGGATGTATTGCATTTAGCTTTACTCATCTATAGTTGGCCTTTAAAAAATTTCGAGGCATTTAGGTATCCAAAAGCGTATGGTGTAACGCAAATATACACCGTTTTAACAAATATTTCGACATATTTCGGACAAAAGTCCGCGAATAACCATCCATAATATATCCCTCCCTCGCCAGCCGCCGCTGGTATATTGTCAATGAAAAGTGGATTTTTGTTTACTTAATCCTTCAATTCAAGCGTTTATATTTCAGCAACTATTTTTCTGAGAGAAAAAAGTTTAATCAGGTATTGTATACACGTTGTAATTAAAAACCTAGCAATAATTAACGTGGGTTACACGGTTTAACAGATATGACCGAAAAAACGATTTGAATACGCTTCCAAAAATAGCCATTTTACGGACTCATTCAAGTCCCTAAAATAAGTCTTTTTCTGACTCTTTTGGAGAACTTTTGAGGGTCATTTAGGTAAATAAAGTATAACGGTTCAACTAAGTTTACATTATACAATCCAGTTAGTATGGTGGCATGATAACTTAAATTCGAAGCTCACTAAATATTTGCTCTGATCACATTAATCATACATTGAATATGTTTTTTCGCAGCTTTAACAAAAATTGTAGTTGGTAAAATGTACCTAAAATACTGTATTTTGGGTCCTCCTTGTAACAAAAATGACTAATTTTGTACCTATGTTCAAAGCGGCGCGGCGGCGGGGGCGGCAACATCTCAGGGTCGAAAACTTTTTAGGGGGTTTATTAACCTCAAATTAATTATTGTTTATTTATTTTTGAAATGGAAAAACAGGGTTTTATTTTTTGATATTAAATATTTTGTTATTTTGTTTTGTTATTAATAAAGACTTTTCTCAATGTTTTTGTTTCTAATGCCTTTCCAGTTTTTTATAACCTTTGTGTACTTTATTTTTTTATTTGATTTTGTTGGGAAATAAGTGATCCTCAAATTCTTTAAAGAAAATGGAAGGTGCAAGAGGGATATTAATTTTTTAACCGACTTCAAAAAAGGAGAAGCTTCTCAATTCGGCTATATGTTTTTATGTTTATATGTTGTATGTTGTGTATGATATATGTTAATATGTTGAGTATGATATTACGTCAGAACGTAATATCATTATATCTAAAACAACAACGTCTAAAGAGCATTCACATATACGGCTTTATTTTTAAGAGCGTTCACGTATTATGAATTCTTAACTTATCAATTATCAATCAACATAGGGGTATTTAAAATTTTCATAAGTTTCCTAACACTACAATTGCCACTCAACAGTGGGGCATTAATATTTGCTAATGATATATACAGTGAAACCTCTCATAACGGACACCTCCGATGAGCGGACAATTTCATTAGGCGAACACTACTTGATAGTATGGAACGAAGTGTAGAGGATCCACAGGCAATAACGAACACATACACGTCATTTTTATGGTTAGTTGAGTGAGTTCCTTGAGTTGTCTTGTATGTACTATTTTTAAATAGAGAAAAACATGTCTGAAAAGCGTTTTCAAAAACGACAAACTGTGTCACTCTGAATTTTTTAGGTAGTTTTAAAAAGAGGGTAACCTATTTATTTCTGTCAACAGTTTTTTTGAGAAACCCGTAGGAGAGACAATATTCTCTTTAAGACTTAATACATAGTCTTAAAGAGAAAATTGAAATTTAGGAAATCTATAATAAAGAGACACTTAGTGTTAAGAGTTTTGGCCAACCGTTGTAAAATAGGAAAGACACAGGCAGCCGGAATTATTAAAAATAAAGATGAGTTATTAAAAAAAATTCACTCCAATGTTAATTCAAGTGTAAAATAAAGTTTTTTAAAGCCAATTGCCAATAAAGCTAACCGATCAATCTAATGTTATAAGTTATCAGCAGGCCATGGATATGGTGAAAGCGATTAAAGAATTTGCCACAATTAAAGGAGATCCAACAGCAATGCAGAATGCAGATGATATTTGACTTAGAATTACATTTTCAAGACAACATACTTAAAACCAACACCCGTCAAACTACTAGAATTATTTTTTAAGCCCAATTATGTTATATTTTTTATCTGTTTGATTTTTTGCATTATAACTACAAATTATGGTACTAATATATATAATATATATAAAGAAGAAACTTAGCCGTTATATATCTGGACGTATATACGGAATCGAATCATTTAGAAGTTGTACAAGTTCTTTCGCCTTTATTGAGGCTCTTCAGAACAATGTGTGGTTTATTTAATTGATAGTTTATACTTAAAAAAACAAAACCAACTTCAAAAAATCTATTCTAAAAACTGCGCTAATAAGTAAAAAATAATTACGTTATTCATTCTTACTTAGAATACAACAATTTATTAGGTACAAGTCATACAGTTATTGGTTTTTTGGAGTCAGTTCCACGCAAGGTTAAGTGACGTTTACAATTAAATATAACTGCCTAAAGCGACATCACAATTACAAATAAACCTAAATTCAAACTTCTAATCGAATACAATTAGAGATGTATACCTACGCTACTTCGTTGTGCGTTTGCAAACCTTGGCTGGCTCCGAGCTTGTGGTAAAGTGCACTTTACCGCACGCTCATGGGAAAAATTTATAATCATTAATCACCCATCTTCAAATTATTATATACATCTTCTGGGACTGATATTAAACTAGGCCATCTATTACTTCTTAAATTAGCATGAACCTTAGCACAGTACAATCTGATCCTATCTAACTAACCATCATTAAATAAAATCATAAATCCTAAAGCCAATTCGAATAGCGCCGGGAAAAGGTTAGAACGGGCATGAAGCCAGTGAAAGCCCGTATTAGTTTAATTAAATAATATCTATTTCCTCTGGGGCCCTGGAAGGTGGCGATAATGCCAAAACAAAAGGACACACTTAGCATGCAGGGCGGCGAGATTTCGAGTAAAGGACGTCTAACACTACAACAGTAAATTTAAATAAGTAGAAGTACCTACAGTTTGTTACTCCAGCAATTTAAAGCTCTTGTTTTTATTTGTCGCAACTTGGGCACTTTATTTTCATAAAGTGAATCAAGGGCGAGGAGCAACGGAAATATTGCTTCGTTTATCGCTGTTCAAATTATGTTATGTTTCCCTTTTGGCCAAGGTCAATATTTGGCTCGTCTCTGCTACATTCACGTTAACTTAGGGATGCACAGAATAAAGTGAAAAATAATGTAAATTTGTAACTCGGATCTGATAAGAGATGTTTTGAGAAAATGTTTCTTCGTAAATGACAAACAAGTTACTTTTTTTTAAGTTTCTTCAATAGAAACTAAAGTGGTAAAGTGAACTACTATGTGTTGCGTTTAAAAGCATCTTTATGAGATGTACTGCAATCGAAATTTATGGTGGCATCTCTTTTCTCACGTAAAGGTTCGCCTTAAAGCTGTTGGTAAAACAAATAATGATAGGACGGATATGACTCGTTCATGGAATATATCTAATATAATAAACAAAACAAGTGTCTTACCTGTTAATATTATTTTACTTCTTCGTGTTTTAAAATAGCAGCTACTAATATGCCGGAAAGTTAACAAGTTGACAACTGCAGTCCAAATGAACTCAATGGATTTAAATATGGATGATACGACGAAAAATAGTGACCATGTGCATGTAATATCTCATAAAATTTGTATCTTCTTTATTATTTTTAATCCATTCCTATAATTCCGGTTTCAAGGCAATTGGTTAAAAAATACATTATTCTTTGAGCCATTCTATCACCTATATCCACATTCCTGTCATTCCAATTATTGCAGTAACTTAAGAATTTAATTTTTTTGGTGTTTTATTGCAATTTACAATCTACCACATTAGTGTATTTAGTAAATGTGTTGGAAGTCTTCGGCATGAAAGGGAGATACCCATTGACATCTCTCCTTATATATCACTAATCTAGGTTAGTGTTGCTGGAGGAGATCTACTGGCCAGGATTTATTTAGTCTTCTGTTGGGAGGTCTGTCCATATACAGGTTTTCTATCAGTTCGCATTGATGTCCTGTAAGTCTCTGTTGGTAGTTAGTAGCTATAGTATGTATCTCTTCTTTTATGAATGGGATTTGTAGGTCCCTGTGCAGTGTTAGGTTACTAATATACCAAGGTGCGTTCACAATCGCACGAAGTGTTTTATTTTGGAACCTTTGTATGATTTTCAGGCGTGATGGTTTGGTGCATCCCCAAAGTTGGAGACCGTATGACCAAACGGGTTTCAGTATTGCTTTATATAAGAGGACTTTATTCTTGACTGATAGTTTGGATTTACGACCCATGAGCCAATACATCTGCCTGGATTTTAGGTCTAGCTGTCGTCGTTTTGTTTGTATGTGTTTTTGCCATGTGAGTCGTTGATCTAGATGCAATCCGAGGTATTTAACGTCTTGTTGTACAGGTACAGGGACTCCGTTGACCGTTACAGGCGGGCAGATGCTTGTGCGTGTGGTGAATATTACTTGGACGGATTTGGTCTGGTTTATTTTTATTCGCCATCTGTTGTACGACTCGTTAAGTTGATCCAGGTGGATTTGTACGTTTTCTGTGACTGTTCCGGGATTATCATGTGTAGATAAGATTGCAACGTCATCGGCGAAAGCTGCTATCATAGTGTTTTCCGTTTCAGGTAAATCGCTGGAATTTATAAGGTACAGGACTGGCCCTAGCACACTGCCCTGTGGAACACCAGATTTTATAAGAAACTATATGGCTACTGGCGAACCACCCACGATGATAAAAATGATAACGCGCTGAAAGCAATACTTCATGAGTATGGAAACTTGCGTTCAATATCAGCGGTGGTGTTCGAAATTTGGCGGTCATTCAACTTTCCATATTTCTTAGAACCACTGTGATACATATATTTTATATATTTGGGTGCCATTGTTTTTAACTGCAGTCTAAATGAACTCAATGGGTTTAAATATGGATGATACGATGAAAAATAGTGACCATATGCTTGTAATATCTCACAAAATTTGTATCTTCTTTATTATTTTTAACCCATTCATATAATTACGGTTTTAAGGCAATTGGTTGAAAAATAATTTTTTCTTTGAGCCATTCTGTCATCTATATCCACATTTATGTCATTTAATGTAAGAATTTAATGTAATATAATTTCAGTGCTATTGGCTATTTATTTTGTTACTGCCGATTGTAAATTGAACTATCACAAGTATTAATATATGCTTACTCTGTTTTAACAGTAGATTTATGTAGTGGAATTATTAATGCACCCGAGATATTTAATATCAAAGCTATCATTATGTTTGCGCTGTGTGGTAATGGGTTTTATTGCAATTACGATTGGTTGTCACTGAAATATATGCCATATATTTCAATGGAAATGATGCGAATTAACATAGCTGTTGAATTTAATTTACTTACATGAAAATGTATTTCTAATTAAACCATATCATACACTGGCGTAGAACTTGGCATATTTGGTAAAAAAAGCAATTTTCCCAGCAAGCTTGAGGATCTGTTTCAGTACATTCTGAGGTAGCATTATATCTAATAATATAAAATATCACATTATTAAAAGCTTCTCAATATCATGGTCCTCAGTTAAATTTAACCCCCCATATCACCCCTTAAAATATTTTTTTTATATATATTTATAAGAATATAGGACAGACGATGAAAACTGAAAACAGATTTAACCCTTTAAGGGGTAGTTTTACGGTAACACCGTAAAACTACCCCTTACTAAACGTTGGACAAGAAAATTAAAACTTGCCATTTTATGTTGATAGATATGTGAGAGATATGTTGATAGATATATGAGAGTCATTAGGGATATATCTGATCGTACTGGTATCTTTTCTATATATATATATATATATATATATATATATATATATATATATATATATATATATATATATATATATATATATATATATATATATATATATATATATATATATATATATATATATATATATATATATATATATATATATATATATATATATATATATATATATATATATATATATATATATATATATATATATATATATATATATATATATATATATATATATATATCAAATTCTGACCTATTGTCACTATTATTTACTACTAATACATCTAATAATGGAAGTTTTCCATTATTTCCTAGTTCATATGTAAACTTTACAGAAGTGAAACGACTATTTAATTTGGAAATGAAGTTTTCTACATTCGCAATATTAGTGTCAAACACGGCAAAAATGTCATCCACAAACCTCAGCCAAATCCTAGGAAAATACTCGAATTCTTCTTTTGCTTCAGTTTCAAATCGACTCATGAAGACATCAGCAATGAAAGGCGATAAACAGTTACCCATTGCTGCTATAAATGTAGCTGTTATTTTAAATAAGAAGTCGATAAATATCACGAGCAAAAATAACGATCTTCCTGAGCAACTAGCTGAGAAAAACGCCTGGCGTTTTTATGACTGATGAGAACCATGAGGAAGACGTTATCGATATGATGGTGGATTTAATAAATAATGAATGAAATGATCCTGCATAAAAGATAACAGCGACTTGGTTTTTCGGGTCGTTCAGTCACAACCCGACAAAGCGCGGACCATTTTGCGGGTTGATTTTACGACAAATTTAAAAATAAATGAAACAGTAGCGGCGAAGAAAGAAGAAAAATAAATTGCTATCCATGAAGACAAGATGCATGGTGCTCCGGAAGAAAAATTTATGTGTTCAGAGTTGTTCAGATATTGATATCTATAAAGACATGATGCATGGTCTTCCGGAGGAAAAACTTATATGTTCAGAGATAAAACAAAACAATTAATAAATGCAGAATCCGTTCTTTAATATTAATCTGATTGATAGAATTATAGCATGGCTACACTTAGAATATATCGTTTAAAGCCAGTTATGTTAGTTCTTACATTGTATACTCATCACTTTTTTTATTCCTTGAATATTTTATTTAATTGTAACAAAATGGTAAAGTGCAGGTCATAATTCTGTTCGGAAAGGGAATAGCAACCCAAGAAGTCCTTTGTTTATTATTTAGAGAATTCTAAGAAGGTCCACATTAAATGAGTAATTCATCTTGTATAGTGTGTTTTCTTTAAGTACGGTCTTGTCAAAATTTCATAGCTTCGTAAATGCATAACTTCGTAATCGCAAACAGATGTGTAACTACCAAAAAGTAAAATATCTCAAATAAATTGTAAAATTAACAGGATCCATAAAAGCGTCATGAAAAGATTCGACCATAAATAATAGTCGTCCGTTAGAAGCGTCACTTAATTTATGGTTTCCGGGTATGGGAAAAATGGCCAAACAGCTAACTAATTGATGCAGAAAGAGTAATCTCAGAAAGGTCATGTAAAATGTTTAGTTTCTATTTTGCAACCAGATGTCGTTAGCGTACGGGAATAGTTTCCTGAGATAATGTAAGGGGTAAAGTAGGTCCCGTAGGATTGGTTGAGATTTCACCCCCGGTAAGTGGTATTACTTAAAGGGGATGAAAGATCGAATTTGGTCCCGCCCAGCGAGGACTGGAGGAACAATCTTAGCCAAAATTATGTAGTTTCCGGCAGGTTTTCATACAGTAAATTCGGGTTTAAAGTCAAATAGTTTAATAAGCGGAAAGGCACTCAAAATTGTTCTATTAGAATCAGGTCTACTTAACCCTAGCGATTAGCTTTGTTTTCATATGAATAGATTCATTATTTGCGCGACGCATCTGGTTGTGTCCAAATTTATAGTTTGTTTAGTGTAAATGTTTTATTGTCAGCGTAATTTATTCTGTTAAATATTAAATATATATCTTGGTTTGAAGTTATTTGAATTAATCTCTTGACCAACGAAATTCAATATTATCCGACAAAGTTAGTTCGTGAATCTTAGTGATGATGTGAGGTTTTAGCCATACAGGATTAACACCGACATCATGAGAGCATATGAGGTAAGCTAAATCTCCATGTTTCGATATTAAGATTTCCCCTTCTAACTTTAAAGCATACGCGACGAACCCAGGACTATGAGATCATGTGTGTATATATTTATGTATGTATACATATTTTTGCAAACCCCGACGCTCCCTTTCATTTCAACATCGGTCAATCTGGTAAAAACCCCAGTGGTTACAAAGTGGTGTCCAGGTTTTGGGTTTTTGCGATTTGCTTAGACTTCGAAAAGTAATTCAGTTGTAGAAATTAAAAGTAAATTCGTCAAAAATCGCGTTGCTACAAAATTTAGAAAGAAACTTGTAAAGTACGTAATAAAAAGAAAAATGTTATTAGAATAGGGTCCCTTCAAAGAACTGCTAAATGATTAATTTTGAGAAACGTAAAAAGTAAAGTAGGTAGAGAGATTTTAAAAATATACGAGGAAAATTATTTGCTATGAAAACCCGTCGAAACTCCGACTTAGGTCGTTAAATGATGGTAGGTTCTTAATGAGATAATTAGAATAATTAGATAGAAATTAGAGTTTAGGAGGATACGTATTTGCGGGTATTAGGAGAAGTGATGCATAGATAATTATATGAACGGGAAAAGTGTTAAGAAATTGTTGAGGAACAAGATTTAGTTTTAAAGAATACGAAACAGATTCGTTGTGGTAATTTGTAATCCCATTGTATAATATATCAATGCACAGATGAAATTACAAATTGTTTATGATAATGTATATACCTGCAAATATGATTCCCCAAATATGTTCTTAGAATTAAAGTGCAGAGGTACAGTGCAGAGAATAATTTACGGGTTAAAAATATATTAGGAAATCCCTCGAATATTAATAGGGCACGAAATTGTGGTATCAGACTCGGTTACCTAATTGCGCGTAATATTCATGATCCATGTAACAATCAGCGATAAATAATGTCATATTTCAGAAATTTTCAGTTAAAGACATAATAAAATGTAAAACGAAGCAAGGGTAATTTTACAGGTATAAAACTAGGTAGACGAAAAGGGAATAGACAGGCGGTAAAGTGAAAATATTAGGTACTAGGGTTCGTACAATCATAAAATAAAACATAGAGGACTAAGGCCAATATATTTCAGCATCTGGCACGGAATTCCCCTTAAGAAATTTAGTTGGAAATTAAAATAAAAGTAACAAGGATTAAAGATGAAATAAACGAAGTCAAATTTAGTCATAAAGATCTATGCCGAGTCCCCAATATAGAAATACTAGTCATAGTAGTAATAAAATCATTTAGACCTAATTAGTTAAAGAAGAGAGGCAATAAGTATTTCAGTTAGATTAAATATTGTAAGAAATTAAATGTAGGACAACGTTTGATCTTGATTACCCTAGATGTACACCTCAGATTTAGTAGAGCGCTTCCCACATGAGTTTTCAGGAATGAAAAACCAGCAGAAATAAGAACTTTAGCGACACTTTAGAAATCTCTTTTGGTTCGAATAAAATATAAGTAGAAATTCAGACATTTGTAGTCTATGTATGTTCCCCGTGGTGGTTAATAATTAGCTACTTCAGAGTATTTTGTTTTGAATTCATAAGTCATTAAATTACGTCGCAAGAAAGGAAAATAGAGACTACAGGCGATACAAAGTTATAGGTATTAAGGTTTATCCTTTTTTGGTTGTAAAATTAATGTGGAAATAAGAATTGATTAAATCACAAATTGTATCAGTTAATTTTTGTCATAAACGTTAGAAAGCATAAATATGAGTCACCAGAGCATTATGCGCATCAAAAGACGCGTTTTCAAGTCGAGGGCTAGCCCGTCAATTAGTAGAATCTAGAAACATCCCCGACGAGGAAAGTCGGCCGGTAGTATCCAGGTTAAAATGTTAAAATTTTGAGCCCTCGATTCATTTACATCGCCGAAGTTATTGTTTAAATAGTAGAAAATGTAATAATTTCATCGAAGAAATAAATCGGAACAGAAACCACGAATCAGGATAGATAGGAATAATGAGTACCGAAGATATCACCCATAATACGTTATGATATATGAATGAATGAGCCAAGTAACTCATGTATATTTGGCGCAAGTGGACATAGCGATCGGATGTTCTTAGTGCCTCATATATATGTTTTATTATGAATGACGTGTGAACGACAGGAAATAGATGAGAAATACGTTTGTGTGAAAATGTTGCGTGAAGTTTCTGTGGTGACCGATATAACTCGGTATATTTCTAGTACGAAAACAAAAAGTGAAAGAGGAATTGCGAATATGGGAATATCGGAGGTCTCGTATTCAGAATAAAGAAAAAAAATCGAGCCTGAAAGTTTAGCATAAAATAAAAGTATTAGTCCAAATGATTGAAAATAGGTCAATTAGAAATTAAGGTCTTCTGAGTCACCAGCTGTTCAGATAACAGGTAATAAAATTTCGAGTCAATGCCAAGGATAACCTACTCTGGATCGGGACTCCGTTGTAAGAATCATATTGGATTATACTTCAAGGTGGTGAGAATTTGTCAGGTTCGACTAGGTACGCAAAAGAGTAACAGGTAACTGTGTTTGAACCATAGGATATAAGTATATCCATTCATGTGTAGGATCCTAGTCGAGAAAAACAATAGTTGTTGCACTGTACCGACGTGAATTCTACAGCTATTCCCAGTTAGGCGAGGTAGCATTTAAGATAGGTGAAATAAACGAAAAGTTAGATTAGAGAACTTAGTAATAGAAGTTAAGTATCAAAAAAAAAAAAAATCGAAAAAGCTAGAAAATTTAGATATAAGCAGAACGATGACGATATATATAAAATGATTATCCAGTCGAGAATTCGAATTTTTTTTTTTTTACAAGAGTTTAACAGTTGTTTGCGGTTATAAGTAGTAATATGGATATTTCATAGTGGTAGGTCAGACATCAGATTATCGTACATAGAAAATATCGATACAGGTAGAATTATACAGGAAAATCTCAGTCTCCCATCCTAATATCATCAGGAAATTAATTAATTGTAATGCAGGTACCAAGAATACAATACGTTAGGCAATTAATAGTTATTCAGAAATAGTTCATAGAAAACAAGCAGGTACCTAGCAGTTTTGGTAAATAAATCAACGTAAATGCATAAGTAAGTAACGGTGGCTATTAAAGCACCTGAGATAGTAGACTTCAAATCTAGAAAATAAAGCCCAATCAACTAGTTCGCGGATAGGAAGTCGCCAGCTTTTAAAATGAGACTAATATGTATTCTATGTTACAGATGTGAAGCTGAAAGATAGTTAACTGTTGATCGTTTTTTTTAAATTTGACTAATTTTATATTGCAGCTTTAGGTTTTCAGAGATTATCCCAGGAGCCGTTGTAAAGAGGCAGGACCACATGTTTGTTATAACTTAATTTAATTGTTTTACTTTCAGTCGGATGGCGAGTTACTGCATTGCTGATATTTTAGTTTGTTTTTTTTTTAACGCATTAATCACCATTTTAGTATAGCCATTGTCTGTTGAGGTAAATCGACGTATGCTGGACATATATATACACGTTATCGTTCAAGAGAATATAGGAAGTAATTAGTCTATTAGATTACACTTACGAGTAGGTACACAGTAAACTCCAGTGGGGTGCGTCATGCTCAAGCATCGGTCAGGTTAGGTGAACATATTAAATGTAGAATTATCAACTCTGGGAATCTCAATTCACTACTGGTTGACAAATTAGGGTATATAGGCCATGAGTAATAGTAAATAAAATTAAAAAAAAAAAAAAGGAAATGATAACAGAGTTGAAAATTCAATCACGGAGATAGACCGAGCATTTCACAAGGATAGGTACTCCCTCCGGGGTACTCAGATTAACCCTGGTGGATGGTAAATTTATGGTAAATAGGGGAACCAATATGGTTAAATTGGTTATGGGTTTGCCGACTCCCCGTCCCCGCGTATACGATAATCACCTTGTACCTAGGCCACCGAACTATAACCACAGCTAGTTTGCAGTGGGGCGCCGCTTGAAGATTCACGTTTTCAACGATCATCAGGAACAGATACAAATACGTGCCGATGGGTTATGGATAATAGGGGTTTCCTGTTGCAATGAGGAGCAGACTTGCTAATGCACAGAAGAGAGCAGTAGAGAGGGCCGCATGCGCACCGAACGTGAAAAAAAAGTCGAAGAGGAAGAGGGCGCAAATATTGGAGATCACAAAAGTGATAATGCGGACCCTTGCCTATCCGCACTGGTACCGGTTTGGACGGTTCGTGATGATAAGTGCGTTCCACTGGTTTGTCCCCCGTAAAATTGGAGAACCCTCCATAACTGGATTTTACAATAGCCCAGACGATTTTTTCGACAACTTGTTCCCTTGTGACAACAACCACCTTTCCATGGTCGCCGCTTAAGTGTCTCGGTGGATAGCCGGCCCGCCATCACACAAGAGCGTGTTAACCGTTAGTGGCACAAGTCGTCGAAGGGATTTTGCATGCATTTACAATACCCAACCCACAAATTCATGGACAAAAGTGACCTGAGTACGGATGAATATCGTCAGGATGGCGTATTTCGGGACATAGTCAGAAGGACATGTCTCAGCATCCTTCATGAGTACAAAAGAAAGTGAAATGGTAAGGTAATCTAAAAATCTGAGATCGCACTGGGGTAGACGAGTATGGTAATAAGTAAAATACATTTTATCGTGTTAACCGGTAGGAATAGCTAAAGGTAGACATGTAGTAGATAATTAGGTAGATACGTAGGTATTAAGTGTGTTTCAGGTAATCGCAGCCACGGGTAGCAGAGGGAAATCAACCGAGATAGACAAACCAACACCGAAGAGGACAGGAAGCGTATATGATGACGTGACATCAGAGATCAAGGAACCGGAAATCAGGGCCAGCAATGAGGTGGCAACGAGAAATCATGTTCAGGAACCAAAATCAGTATCGTAACATACATTATTAGCCGCATGCTCGATAGAATCATTGAGATTAACTTTGTGTTATATTTTAATTGTACAGTTGCGCCCAGATAAATCTAACTGAACATTACAGTTCACAGGTAGACAAGACCGAGGTGACGGCTATCCTGTTTCCTAGGCGATCCCAGGGGACGAAGGCATCGTCATTATATTCAACCATGCCAGGGCGAGTACACCAACCAGTCGAGATCCCAGGAAAGCAGCAGAAGTCACCTCCTTCAGTGGACATCGGGTTCCACCTAGCAGGGCGCACCCGTGACAGCTATTCATGATGGACGGAGATACCGGTTGCAGCCACGTAGAGACGTAGATGAACGAGGTGGATTTGTACGAGGCAACGCCGCAGCATTCAGTTTGAGCGTCCTTTGGAGTTTCCAGAAATTCCATCTCCGCAGTTCCAGATAGTTTCGTCATTCCCATTCAGACATTCCAACATCAGTGTGTGAGCAAGATGAAGATCTACGAATAGTGAATGGACTGCTAGAACTATGTGCCGAGGTTTCACAATGGTGAAAAAGGAACTTTGTCACGAGTACGTAACTATAGTTCGTGTCCCTACCGCTACCCGGAAGAAGAGATTAGAATAAGACCATTTTTTTTTGTAAGAGATACTCTGACGCATCAATTTATTAGTCGTTGAAAAAAATTGATCCGTTCTTAAGGGGGGGGTGATGTAACAAAATGGTAAAGTGCAGGTCATAATTCTGTTCGGAAAGGGAATAGCAACCCAAGAAGTCCTTTGTTTATTATTTAGAGAATTCTAAGAAGGTCCACATTAAATGAGTAATTCATCTTGTATAGTGTGTTTTCTTTAAGTACGGTCTTGTCAAAATTTCATAGCTTCGTAAATGCATAACTTCGTAATCGCAAACAGATGTGTAACTACCAAAAAGTAAAATATCTCAAATAAATTGTAAAATTAACAGGATCCATAAAAGCGTCATGAAAAGATTCGACCATAAATAATAGTCGTCCGTTAGAAGCGTCACTTAATTTATGGTTTCCGGGTATGGGAAAAATGGCCAAACAGCTAACTAATTGATGCAGAAAGAGTAATCTCAGAAAGGTCATGTAAAATGTTTAGTTTCTATTTTGCAACCAGATGTCGTTAGCGTACGGGAATAGTTTCCTGAGATAATGTAAGGGGTAAAGTAGGTCCCGTAGGATTGGTTGAGATTTCACCCCCGGTAAGTGGTATTACTTAAAGGGGATGAAAGATCGAATTTGGTCCCGCCCAGCGAGGACTGGAGGAACAATCTTAGCCAAAATTATGTAGTTTCCGGCAGGTTTTCATACAGTAAATTCGGGTTTAAAGTCAAATAGTTTAATAAGCGGAAAGGCACTCAAAATTGTTCTATTAGAATCAGGTCTACTTAACCCTAGCGATTAGCTTTGTTTTCATATGAATAGATTCATTATTTGCGCGACGCATCTGGTTGTGTCCAAATTTATAGTTTGTTTAGTGTAAATGTTTTATTGTCAGCGTAATTTATTCTGTTAAATATTAAATATATATCTTGGTTTGAAGTTATTTGAATTAATCTCTTGACCAACGAAATTCAATATTATCCGACAAAGTTAGTTCGTGAATCTTAGTGATGATGTGAGGTTTTAGCCATACAGGATTAACACCGACATCATGAGAGCATATGAGGTAAGCTAAATCTCCATGTTTCGATATTAAGATTTCCCCTTCTAACTTTAAAGCATACGCGACGAACCCAGGACTATGAGATCATGTGTGTATATATTTATGTATGTATACATATTTTTGCAAACCCCGACGCTCCCTTTCATTTCAACATCGGTCAATCTGGTAAAAACCCCAGTGGTTACATAATTATTTTTTATTAAAATGTGTTCTTTTTACCTATAATAATCATTTGATATTTCTTTTATATTATTATTAATGTTTTGTTGTTAATAATCTGGTAAAATGTATATTTCTGTGTATTTTTTTTGTTATTCTATTATATTTGTATTTGTTTATTCTATATAGCTTTTTTATAATTTAGATAATAATGTGTTCGTATTCTGCTATTGAGTCTTTTGACCTGTTGAATGGTGTAAATAAATAAATCAAAATAATTATAACTCGATTTAGGTGACTTTTCGTACTATTCGCTTCCCAGTCCAACAAAATGGGAACGGAAGGAGATGAAGAAGAGAGGGAGTTAAAGGTTGAATATGTCTTGGATTTATTCCAAAACATCTTATAGAGACATCAAGACTTATAAGACTTGGCGTAAGACGTGTTTAACAGAAAAACCAATATTTGTTTCTCATTCTAGTGTCGCCCCAGAAGTATCATAAAACTAAACTTCTTCAAGCCAATTATTATCATTGAAATTATGTAAAAATTCAGTTGCGGCCATCCATAGTGAATTCGTTAAAAGTTCTGATGGAAATGCATCGCGAAAAGCAACATCAACAGGATTTTGACGAGACACAAAACGAATAAAGCGCATTCTGTTATTATCAAACGGTTTGCGGATGTGACTACTGACGAGTTAGTCAAACATCGTATTTGTAATTTGATAAACGTGACAGTACAATATATTTCAACGAAAATACGGCATATTATTATAATAAACAAAGTATTAATAGGAAAAATATTAATACAAACATATTAACAGGAATTAGTAGGAAATAAAACGCAATAGAAAATTATGTTGAATTACTTGAATGCTAAACAATGCTTTTCTCGTTCTCAACATGTTATATTGAGAGTGGGAACCTGATTATTTATTTATTTAAAGTGCAGTTACTTATTTATGTACTATAACTAAGTACTATAATTAAGTCAACTTATCTAATGTAAACATTTGGCCAAATTAAATTATGATTATTTAAATAAGATTACTTACAAATTATGATGCGGACTAATACTATTTGTGCACAACTCACCTGAAACAAGAAATAAATAATTATTAATAATATAGTGTATCATAGAAAATGCAAAATATTTATATGTACGATCGGCAGTTTTAATAATTTACTGTTAATATCTCTTGTATTTATTTATATTGTGTTATACTATATTGTATATTAATAATAATACGTCTTTGTTCATTCCCATAATAATGTTCTTACAAGCAAGACAATTTTATCATGAAAGGGTGAACCATCGCCCTAAGAATGTTTGTAGGTATGTTGTGTTACTTATTGTGTTTTTAGTTGTAGATGCATTCATTTGTCATCTGACATAATAACTCTTGACTCTATCATTAATAAACGACTACAGATATATTTTACAAGTTTAGTTTTAAAAATACTAATTGGAAAACTTAATTAAATGGTCAAAAGTGACACAACGATTTTTCTCTTCTATTTTCAAATTGTTGTACTTCAAAAAATACTCAACCGATTTTGATAAACTGCCAAGTAACTTAACTGTTTATTCGAGACGGATGCTTACGATTTTTCACATTATTTCTTGAACAGCTTATTTTCAAGAAATCAAGTGAAAAATCGAAAGTATCTATATTATACAGGGCGAGAAAAAAGAGTGAGAAATTTTTTTAAATGATACAGAATATACAAAATGGAATTACAGTACAGGCATCAGTTGAATATTTAATCAAAGTCACTGGCGATAGTTAATTGTTAATATATTTAGTTACACTCATATTACTTAACGTCTGTTAATCCAAGTTCAATTAACTTCCAGGGAAACCTGAATAAAATAAAGTACATGCTGAGTCGCTGAGTCTATTAAAACTTTTTCAAAAGTTGTCACTTTAAAAAGCGTTAAGGCACCTCTCGTGAGAGGGTCTGTATTGGTGTGGAGTTTGCAAGTTTAACAACTCTGGTTTATGACGATTTAGTAGGTGGAGAAGCAAAGTCAACACAATCACGTTTCAAGGGAGAAAGGGCGAAAAGGAAAAAATTATATACAATCAGGCGTGAGTAATTTATCGAGGTTTAGCAGGCAGTCTCTAAAGGAGCATGATCGTAATAACTCGCGCTGGGTCCACAGACTTTTAAGTCCGTCCCGATTAAAATACTCGTTCAAACTAAATCAGATGTTAATAAATTTTAATACTTTATCTGCAAGTCATCGGCTGTAGTTATATAACTTGTTACTGTATATAACTGGTTATCTAGAAATATACTTATTATTGTGCATAACATAATGATAACTGATTTGGTATTAGCATTCTTAATTAAGGATTGTCGCTCAGTGGTGGCATGCCCACTAACCATCATCTTTAATTTAATCATAAAACATATTTTTTCCCGCAAATTGGAAAACTATCCTGCCAATAAAAAAGAAACCAGAAAGGACATAAATAATTACAAACCACTGAAATTATGCCATATTTTTCTAAACTTTTTGAATTACTATCCAGCCGATTTATGAAGAAGCGGTCAACAGTTACGAATCTGGTCAGTAAATCTCAGTGCATCTGCGATTAGATTGATGCGGTCAAGTTAATTTCATATGTACCGACGTTTTGAGGAAATTTGACATATTAGAACAGGGTATTCTATTAAATAAACTTGAAATATTTGGTTTATCCGACATACATTTGCTCCTTTTTTTTCTTATCTGACAGGTATGCATGGTTACCAATGGTTACCATGGTTAACCTGCGACCAGGGACGAACTCTAAGAAATGCATAGATTTGTCTTGATTTTTTATAGGAAATGCAAAAAAAATGTCTCTCAGTTTAATTTCCCATGTAAAAAATATTTGCGAGGTAGGGATACGACAAAATTTAGCTTATAACTTCCTAAATACTTTAGTTGCATATTATTTCGGTATGAGTCTGTGTGTCTTCTGTGTATTTTTGTGTCTTCTTTGTATTTTAACGAGTTGTGTAGCAGGTTGTTTTGAAAATGGCATTTTGGAGGCATTGGATAGTTGAAAATCACATTGTGGAAAACCCAGACAATAATGTGCAAATAAATTTTGAAGTTGTAGTTAATAATCATGAGGGTGAGCCAATTTCAAAATATATCAATTTTTTTCTAATTAATGTGTTTTTAAATTATAGAATACGAATCTTCAGATGTGGTCGTTTTAGACGATACATCTGACGAGGAAAGAGCATCATGTCGGCAACACCTGTCGCCTGATGCGCAGAATATAATTGTGAGAATGTATGCTCAATTAAAGAAAGAGATTCCCCTTACGGCGTTATTAAGAGGATTCATGTTTTAACTACCATTAGTGAAAAGACAATAAGCAGTGCAATTTCTAAAGGTAAACCTGCCAAACATCCAAAAAGGAATAGGAAGAGTTTGACAAAATTGGACAATGCAACTAAGGACAATTTAAGAAGAAGGATTTATGCTATGTATGAACATAGATCAGTTCCCACAACAAAAATGATTCAGGTAAATATTAAGGAACACATCCCTTATTTTGTATATAAAAATCAACGAACGCTGCGAAAATGCCTACACGACCTGGGTTTTCGTTTTAGAAACATTTATAGAATGCTGGCAATAATGGAATCTGAAAGAATTGTCAGACTAAGAATGGACTATCTAGAAAAAAATTTGTATATATAATATCTAGGTTACTAATGGTTACCATGGTTACCAATGACCAATATGCAAAATACCATGGTTTGTTCTATCCGATATTTCCTCAAGTATCAGGTATATCGCAAGGATCAAATTTGGGGCAGCTATTTTTCATGATATTTACCAACTATATTGTCTCGGATTTCGATATTTACTTTTTATTACATACAGACGATCTCAAAATTTATTAGCAATGTAACGTCGCTATGGGCGTCACCGACCTCAGAACGGCTTGGAGAGTATCGCATCATTTTCAATGATGCGATATGAATAACTTGCCCGTAAATGTATCTAAATGTAACGCAATAACCCCAAGAGAAATAAACCAAATAATCTATGACTATTCTCTCCATGACATTAAACTACATAAACCTGATTATATAGAAGATCTCGGTGTAGTACTCGGTCCTAAACAAAGTAGTTTTGTTACATATCGAAACTTGCAATGAATTTAAAAGTTTAGGATTCCTCATACGAAATTGTAAGGTCCTCACTAATTTGCATACTCTTCGTTTACTCTACATAACTTTAGTGCAAACACGTTTAGAATGCCATGAGTTATTTGGAATCCCATATATAATGTTCACATGAAATTACATAAAATTCCATGTAACAATTGTCTACAAACATATATAGGTCAAAGCGTAAAATACTTACAATCTAGAATTAAGAGTCATAAATATACCAAATATTGATCTACTTCATTTAATAAATATTGTCAAGAAATAGATTATAAATTCAATTCTAATGAAACAAAAATACTTACAACACAACCATAACACAATCATAATATCATAAAACAAAAGAATAAAACATGAAATGATGAAAAATAAAAAGACTGATTAAATGACCGTCCGGAAATAAATCACTTTCTTAAAAATGTATAACAAAATTATCTAATAATATTTGATATTCCAAATTCATTCACACAAAATATAATAAAAATGCTATTCAAATTTAACGTAAATACATATATACACATATACAACACCATAAACTAAATAGTCGCCAAAACAACCAACGAGATCTACAAAATAATTTCAAATATGTTAGATTTCTCAGCTACCACATTACGGATCCTCATGTTTAAATATAACTGATACAACTGATTGAAAAAAAAAAAGACAAATCATAAAATGAAAATCAACATGCTAAATTTAAAAAAAACAAATGTAAATGTTATTTGTAGTCAATGTATAAATAGTCTGGGTGCACGGCGACATAAAGTACAACTCATACATAACCGCTCATAACTTTTTGTGTGGCTTGATTGCGTCTAGTGAGTGGCTCTTTGTGTGGTTTTTGGCTCCCCGAAAAAAATATTCCCCCCTACCCCTAGACGTCCTCATTATGAAAAAGAACGAATACCATATCTCCTACTCTATAGGAAACCAACGCACACAAACCGTTACCTAATGCTAAATCACATCACAATCAAGTGAGTTAAATTCGGTAGTCAACAAACTGTACACGAGTACAACAATAGACAAACTGAACTACGGACATTAGAGCAAGCACTGAACGTCTACGAGAGACCACATATAACACGATCCATATGCAAAGCACAAAAGCCATCCCAAATCCAACATACCGAGCCAGCTGAACAACACAAAGCACTTTTACCTCATATCAAAGGTCCTAAAAACCAATGACATTAAAACAATTTTCACAACTACACGGACAATATCCAACTTAATTAAGTCCCCAAAAGACCAAGTCCCTAACAATTCCCACGGTGTTTATCAAATACTTTGCACTGATTGCTCCCAAGCATAGACAACATAGACTTCGACAATACAAGGACTATAGCATCCATCCCTTCCCTAAAAACACCACCGGTTCGTAAGGCAATTGTTGAAGTCGAAAAGCGTCCCAATTGTATGAACAAAAGGGATGACGGCCTTCGACTTCCTATTGCCTGGAAATTGTTAATTTCCCGACTACCTACAGGATCCTGAACTAACAATCATCCTCAACTGATCTTTCCGCTTCACCCCCATTAACCCTACTACAAATACCTCAGTCCCATCTAAATCTCGTCAGTACTCCAGTACTCTCTGAGGAGTAGGCAGATTAAGACCTTATAGAGTACTAAGACCCGGTGTGAGATCTGGGGAGTAGGCAGATTCCCCAGCGTCGAACAACTCTTTACACATCCAAACGACTAGCTTAACCTCTTCCTTCCTTCCTTCCTTTCTTCTTAGATATGGACGATTCCTTAGGCTAGACCGGGGGAATAAGCAGATTAAGGCCCCAGTGTTGAACCTTTTCCTTCCGTTTCTATCTTAGAGATTAACGATTCCTTAGTATAGACCTAGGGAGTAGGCAGACTATAGGCACCCGCGTGACTGACGTCGAGATTTAATAAACTAAAAGGCTTCCGCTGTTCTCAGAATGAGAATTACTATGTTCTCAGGTTGAACTGCGTCTGGGGTTTGTTAAATTATTGTTGTATAATTAATTAATTCATTAATTGTATTAATTCATTCATTATTATTTTCGAAGTTCCTCGAAAAATTATTTTCAAATTACAATCAATCCAAAGTTTCTTAAATAACAAATATAAGTAGTAGATATCCAAAGTCACGTAAATCCAATAATGAATACGTTTAAGAGGAAACCGTAGTAAACTATACGTACTGTATGGATCAGCCTCCATATTATTCCTTATTTGCAAGAGTCAACAAGTTCATTATCTCAAAACCCTAATATATCTCAACTGCTATTGATTAACGCTAGCTCGCTACCGTTTACATATTTAAACTATTCAGCTCACGCCTGAGATGAACGGCATGTTCCCTGCAATATCTTCACTGTGGGAGTTTAGTTGTGTCGACAACCAAACAATTTTCAAGTGCGGACATAAATCGCAGGGAATTATGATTGCAACATCCCCCTTCGAGGTCATAGGTTATGTTAATGTCCGATCATGCGCCCTAAATAACACGAGTGTCACTGACGGGCCGGACTCTCCGCGTTATATTGCCCTCCCCGATTTATATGCCCGTTCACGGCGGCGTCGCTAGCTTCTCATAATCGCATAGCTCCACGCACTGTAGATCGTAGTAAATCTTGATAAATAGTAAACGTGCCAAACATTGAAAAGGGTACATATTTCTGGAAGGGACCTCTAGGACATAAAATCAACATTTCTTCTCTCATAGGTATAGATACTTACAATAAATTTCCCGGAAGTACAACCGGTGTGGCTTTTAAGGGCTTATTTATTTCTATTGTGTCCCAGAAATAACTTAATAAATGTTTTCGATGCGTTTCTAAAATGTTGTCGATATATCAGGAAATATATATTTTCGATACGACCAGTTCTACGCAGCAGATAATTAAATATCTCTCATATTTTTTTGTCGTATATCATTTACACACAGCGCGCTTTTTGTTATACTTAGATTTCTAGTTGCCCGGCAGTAGAGTGTATCAGTCGTGATACTATGTGTCATGGAGTAGAGTATAGAGCGTATGTATCATAGAGTAGAGAGAGATGGAGTAGAATATATATATATATATATATATATATATATATATATATATATATATATATATATATATATATATATATATATATATATATATATATATATATATATATATATATATATATATATATATTAGAGCGCTTATAGGGGCTTTTAAGAGCGTTCAAAGTGCTTTTAAGAGATTTTAGAGGGTTTAAGGAGTTTATAATCACAATAAAAACTCTTAAAAGCACTCTAAAACTTCTGAAAAGTACTCTAAATGCTCTTAAAAGCTCTTATATGCACTCTTAAAGCTCTTATAGGCACTCTTAAAAGCTCTCTAAAAGGGCTCTCTAAAGACTCTTAAAGGTACTCTAAAAGCTCTTAAAAGCATTGACCTTGACTGGTCATTGACCCTACTGCTTGAACATTCTGATTTCGTGTTCTCATTACTTATCTACTGAGTAGAATTTAGTAGGCTATTGATTATGTCATATAGAAAGGAACTAACACGTTCACGGGTTTTTTTTTGCCGGAAACGGTCAATGGGTCATTTAAGAAGAAAAAAGATATTTCAGATTTTTCAATATATCTCGCAAACGAAGCAAAAATTCGATATACTTTATAAGAAAATTGGTGTAGATAATTGAATTTGTCATAGAAATGGATTATTTAAAAAAATTTAAAACATTTTTTTATACCGAAAATCTTGAAACAAAAAGAAAGAGAATGCCAAAATTTCGATTTTTATTCTTTTTCTGATTTTTTGCCCATAACTTTTTTAGGGTCAAAGATAGGTACAGGCATTGCTTGCTAGGCAAAATTTCCTTTCAATTTCTGTTACGAAAAATTTTTTGGGGTAAAAATTGACCGAAATATGGCTATTATTTTACTCAATAAAAAAGGTATTAGCAATTAACCATGGTGTTTTTATATTTCTTCAATAACATTCTCAAATTGTATATCATAGACTTCTGCAATATGTCTTCTGCAATATCGGCTACTTCTTTGCTATTATTTGCTATTCTTTGCAAAATATGGAACAAGTAAATTGTGATTTTCTGCAACCACAGTTACCATGGCAACCTATAGGCACTTTTTAGCAAAATCTCTGGCGCAGGAAGGGTTGTTGTGCGATACGCAATTAATTCATATTTAGAATGTTTCCAACCGAGTTCAGAGGGTGATTCAGTAGGTGATTTCCTTGCCATTGCTGGATTTGGAAATACGTTCTTTAGCCATGCTGTCTGATGGCATCACGTGTTGGTGGTAATTACGACAGAGAAAATTTGATATTTTGTATAAATGCTGGCCGGGACAGTTGCTTAGGATCATTCAACGTTGCCCCATACACAGAAGCTGTAATATATTCTGATGTAGAACTTATTTCTTCTTCAGTTACACTGTCATGTAAAAACGTGTTCATATGTGTTTGCAGCTGTATAGCATTTTTGCTCATGAATTTCATAATTTTGTTAATGTTAAAAAATTCAGACGCAGTATCGTAGCCACTAAAGGCATGGATAAGTTCAAGATACTTTTGTTCTTGAGGAAAATCAAACCTGTTTTGATCATACACTTTTACTTTTTCGCTTGGTTTTCAAAGATATACGTTTTGTTACGGTTCTGGCAACAGTGATAATATGATAGTAGGTCTACATCTTGGCCAACAATAACTGCATTTTTTGACTGTGGCGGTTTTTCTTTTGCGCATTGTACAATAAGTATATATGCTTCCTTCTTCGCTGCACTATGTCAATATTAACTTCCTTGATTTTTTTTAACCAAATAAGCAAGAGAGATTTTTTACTGTTTTCATTGATAGAAAGTTATTGGGTTTCGATAGTGGTTTCAAATCATCCTTAATTTAAACTCCTGGGCCAATTTGATAAGTTCGACGCAGCCTTTCTGCACTTCTCGTACCAATATTTGGGCGACTAGGATAACCGTCATAAATTACAGTACAATATTTGTAAAAAGTTTGCGAATGATAAATAAATGTCGTACTTATTTCTGCAAGTGTCTCGCTAGCGTTCCATATGATTATTTTGCAACAAATATTCACCATAAATAACATGATGAACATTATTGATAGAAGCATCTTCAACGGGTGTGAAAAATTTATATAAATTTGATTTTTTATTTTTCCTCATATTGGACCAGTCAAAAATTGATGTTCGGTACGGTGCTAATTCAAAGTTGAAATACTCCTCGAATTCTGCAGTAGAAAGCTTGCATAAAGGCAATCTTCTAAATAGTGAATTACACACCATCGGAACTCAAACTAAAAATGAGAATGAAAATAATATAAGAGGGATAAAAATCCAAAAAAAAAAGATATGTTCTTGTGGCCATATTTCTGTCAATTTTTAACCCATAAAATTTTTGGACCCAGCAGTTTAAAGTAAAATGTATCTACTTTTTTTGTATACAGAATGCCTATACCTATCTTCTACCCAAACAAAGGTATAAGCAAAAAAGCAAAAAAAGAATAAAAATCGAAATTTTGGCCTTTTTTCTTTTTGTTTTCAACATTTTCGGCATATTTTTTTAAAATTTATTAATAACACTTTAAATCGTTAATAGCAACTTTGGCTAAAAAAAGATTTGGTTCAAATTCTTGACAAGATTTAGACAAATAATGAGCAAGAAAATAAATGTTATTCCTGTTATGCCTTAATTTTCTCAGTATTACCTAGAAGTGACACTTTTGCAAACTAGAGAATCTATAATATTTTCAAATAATTCTGTAAATTTAATATGATTTGCACTGCTGAATAATAACCAATATGCAGAATGAAAATCAAATGGTACGTTTTATCCTTTTTGCTCAAAAAATGGAGAACGAAAACGCTATGATATTTAGAATTTTACCCTTAATTAAATTTCGTTTGTCACTGACATGAATGATACAATGAAAAATTCATAACGATACTAATTTCATTTGCTACTTCAATTTTCCAGTGGTAGATGTATATGAAACAATTTTAATCAAGCTCTAGTTTTCACCCTTTATCGGTTTTTCCTAAACATTAACTAATTGGTAATAGTCACCATGAATGTCAAACTGCACTTTAATCCCACTTTGTGTACATTCTCAAAAGAGTACATCGGAATTATTCGTTGAATATAACCGTTCGATCGTCATTGTTTTCTTTTACGAGTTGAAATTGACTAAATCTTTAGTATCATCTATTTGTATCTGAAAAACATATTGCGAAAACAAATATTGCAATATTTAATATTATATACTCCTAACATTATTCAAGTCTAACCTAGGAACAAAAAAATTCAGTATTTTTAAGAATATATTAAGAGTACAGGACAATTTATTAAATTATAAATAGTTCATCTAAAGTTAAATTAAAATAGTTCTTCTTGGAATATTATAAGCACATTTAGTCTAAAGAAAAAATTAAAGTTGGCTGTCTCACTAGACATCTTGACCTCATGTTCCGTCTTTTATTATACTGCACTAAGATCAGCAGTAAAGTTAAGCATAATAAAAGTCGAATTACAAGAGAATTTTACGTTTAATAAAATGATAATCCGGTGCTAAAGCTCTGGCAAAAAGCTAGGTTATGTCACTGTGTACAGACCAGTTGACATATTATAAAATTCCATTTAGATATCAATTTCACGTTTACACGATGTAAAGCTTGATATTTCATGATCTTTGTCACCACTTCCCAAAGTGTTTCTATCACTTATAGAATCCTCTATGATGTATTGGAATAGCAAGATTCGTATTTGTTTTGTTTAACTGTTATCTATATGCTTATTCCACTATTTACTTGAGAGAATAATCCATGAATTTGGTACCGAACTTATATAATGTTATAAGCGCAAGCTATTATCCATGTTATAGGAAAGAGTGAATATCAGAACAAGAGATATATGTAGGTGGGTAAATAAGAAAGTTTTAGCTAAAGATAAGGATGACGGGAGTCTCAATAGGGACATACAATTTAGTGCTGACACCTTTCCAAACTCGATGCCAAACTCCTGAGTGGCTTCAAGAGATTAGGCATGTTCAGATATAGCACTCGCTTACGAGTATATCTTGTTCACTATATCACTAAGTTTCGAAACTCATATCGGTTGAATAAGCTTGTGATAGCTAGCTAATTATTATAAATCGTTATATCAAATTTTAAATACATGCGATACAACGAATCACTGAAAAGAGACCTTGACAGTGATTTTATCAAAAGCAATACATTCATATTCGTACATTAATTTGGGGAATTAATTAATACATTAATTCATACATTAATTTAAAAGTGAAATGGGTATAGAATACATTCGACTTGTCAAATTTGTTAATGGATATGTATAATTATATTGATTCATGTTTTTACAATAATGTGCTTTTAATTTACTTTTGCTTTTGTGGCTGGTTATATAATAACAGCCTTTATTTCTTTGAAGGTCATTTATATGAAATTGATGGTCAACATCGCGTTAGTATTTTAATTAAGCAAAATAATATGTACCTTTTTTTTCCAGAACCCCTTCCCCTCCAAGGTACAGACCTGTGTAGTTGGGGAAAAAAATGTTTTTATTTATTTTCTCTCTAGAAGAATATTTGACGGATAACTGCACTAATAAAATGACAGTTTGTGGCAGTATTTGTAACCCTGAGATATTATTACAAGGAGGTGAAAAAAATGAGCCCCTGATGGGACAGTCATGTGTAGTTGGCGTTGCTTTTTTTAAAGCACCATTTTTTGGGGGTTCCCTGTAGAAATTAAAAGTTCAGGAGTTTAATGAAGAAAACAGCAATAGTTCTAGTAATTTAGGACGAGTAATCGCGAAAAACAATTTTACGGCGCTAAATTCACGCTGCGCTGTTTAAAAAATATAAACTTTGCAAGTTGTAACAATTTTTTGTTCTCTAATTTTTTCTATGCAATGGCGATAGAAGAGCTCGTATTAATCCCGAAAGAAGAAAGTTTCTATCGCGATAGATGCGATTTGTATTTCATATTTTATGATCCAAAAAATCCTGCTTTTTAAAAAGAAATTTCGAAGGAGTTCTAGGGGTTTCTAAGGAGAGTGCAGAATGTCGAACGATGAGTCCGTGCTAATCCCGAAAGAATCAGTCAGTCACATGAAATATGTGACTGAAAATGCGATAGATAGGTACTTTTTTCTTTCGCGATTCGCACGAACTGTTCGATCGCCATTCTGAACTCTCATCAGAATATAATTAACAATATAATTAACGACGTTTAATAAATTTGTACTTATTTTGTCAATTCCAAAAGAATTAGATTTTTTTTATTCCATAATAATATTATATACGTCATTTTCTCCAACCAACTCAACAAATATTGTAGGATATACTTTTTTGATAGTAACATTATATGTATTGTATGGTAATACCATACAATACACGTGTCATGTATTTTTATAGGTAAGTTTATTAAAATGTTTTACAATATCTCATAAATTATATTTATTTTTTTAATTTACTATTTTTGATCTATTCCATTGTGTATGGGTACCTAAGTCTTTATATTTATTTTTACTGACTTTATCGTATACTTTTTTAGTAATATCTATAATATCTGATTCTATCTTCAGTTTTTTTCGTTCGTATCATTATGCGATATAATAATTTCAATTTTTCAGATATTTATATTCTTGGTGTCACCCAAGATTTCTGATTGTTGTTAACTGCTAGGGTCGTAAAAGGAAAACGTGTTTTAATACAATAATCTAAATTTGAGATAAAATTGCTTTAGTACCGCCACGTAGTTGTCGCGCTGTATATATTAAGGTCTCCCTGCTGACATTTTTAATAAAGAACTGATAATTATATTCACTGAGTTATTTCCTTGCTTCTTATTTTTATTGTTTTGGATAGACATTATAACTATGCAAAACAACATAGTATCTGTGCTATGTGATCAGATAACCCATTTGATACAATTTAGCAACTAAAATTCTTTTCATCTTGTAAAAAATTGCTACACATATACATAGTCTGAACATGATTTTGAATTTATACCTATTATTCTCGTTGGTTCATTAATATGGCAATGTATATTGTATGAATTAAGAATATTACATATACTCTTATACCTCTACTATTTGACATATATAATCAATATTAAAATCTCCACGTAATATTAGCATAGCATACATTTGTCTATTAATAAATCATAAAGCAAATATCTTGGTAAATTAAAAATTCGTTTAAATCCTCCGAAGGTGACCTGTATATAGATACTATTTTAAGTTGTTTGGATTTATTTATTATAATGTGTATACCTGTTATTTCTATATCTTTTTCTTTAGATCCCAATTGTTTCATTAATTTAATCTATACTTATATTAAGCGAATATTTGTGGAAAATTATGTAGCCTCCATTTTCGTATTTATTTCTACAGTATGCAGTTCTTCATTTGTAATCGTCTATGTTGATACTGGTGCTGCCCTTATTAAACAAAAGTATCTTGAAGGGCCTTCAAATTAATATATTTGATGTGTTTAAATAATATAGTTAACTACGTATTGTTATAACAAACTACCTTATCAAATACTTCTTTCACTGATTGAATCAATAGCACATCTAATGAAGTGTCGAACATGTCCCTTTCCAGACGACATTTAAAGATTAAGCAAATCGCCGGCCAGAATGGCTGAGAGAGGATATCTTTAAGCCGTCTGGGCTTAAAGATTTCCTTTATATATGTTTTATCAATATCCCTGGACATAGTTAGCCACGAGATTGGATTGGTTGTTTGTAGGAAGCAATTTGTTAGAAGTTCAGGACGTATATGACGTCATCTTATTAAACTGAGGGTTTGTTTGCCAAGCTATAAAATAAATTTTCTGACACACTTTCTTGTTCGCAGACGGCTGAGAGTGTTTTGTTTGGTGATTTATCGGCGCGTGATTTGAATTCCCATACAGATTACTTGTGTGGAAAGAATTTGAGAATTGGATTTAATATTCAGGTGATTTATGGACGATTTATCGGAATACACTTGAATAATGCCAATACTAAGAAATAAACGTGATATATAGTGTCTGCTATTTCAGACGGGTAGGTAAAAATGAAATTAATTATGAATTTGGAAACGAAGATAATGCTACTGATTACCTGAAAACCGAAATCCTAAACTGACTAGTGGAGTATTCTATGAAACATGCATAGAATACCTGTTACTCGGATCAAATTAGACGTGAAACAAGTCGGCCCTGAACATAAATAGAAAAAAGTTGAGCAGTAACATCTGATCGTTTGACCATTTTACCATAGGTAACCAAGAAACTAGCCAATTTTGATAGACTGATTATTAAAAAATTAGAAATTCTGTTATATATTGCTAAACATGGCTGGAAAACCCGGTGATTTTCGAGTATTTACCGGTTTTAAGTGAAACAGTCCCAGGGAGGACCAGCGCAACTCTTTTTGTCAATTTATTTAATGATAGACCATTTCCGCTACAATGGCCTATCACCCACACCAGAGGAGATCGTGCATCACATCGGGTTCGGCTTGTTCAATAAACTTTATCGACTGTATTTTATCGGGCGCGTCGCAAATTTAAAAAAAATCACGCCGGAACCGGAGATGACAGGGCCGCTTCCTGGGCTTTCGCACGCAGCTCCGGTACATCGCCGCCGAGTTGTTAGCCCAACGCAACGGCGGGGCGGGGAGGGTTTCGAAAGGGCAGCTCCTGCAATAAAAAATATTTAATTTGGAAGTCAGCATCAAACATCAATATATTGTAAAACTATATTTTTCTCTAGGGAGTTTCCATCGCGCACCATACGTTCCCTTTTGTTAAATATTGTCTTCGTCTCATTCTAAATTCGGGATAATATATATATGTATATATATATATATATATATATATATATATATATATATATATATATATATATATATATATATATATATATATATATATATATATATATATATATATATATATATATATATATATATATATTGTCATAAAACGTCACTGCAAGTGTTGGAGTATTAATATTTTAAATTCAAGTATAAATGATCAATGAAATAAATCGTATACTGCTCTGAAGATCCTCAAGAAAGTTGAAAGAACTTGTACAACTTCTAAGTGGTTCGTTTTCGTGTGTATAGTGGTTCGTTTCCGTATGTATGTCCAGATATAGCACTGGTAAGTGTGTTTTCCTTGTTATTCGTCTATTTGCTTATTTCTATGTAATGAAATGCTACAAACCCAAGATTACTTTTCACAAAACAAATATGAATAGCAAAGAATTTCAAAGCTAATATATATATATATATATATATATATATATATATATATATATATATATATATATATATATATATATATATATATATATATATATATATATATATATATATATATATATATATATATATATATATATATATATATTGAAATATTAATTTATGTTTATATATTTATTTTATGTTAGTTTGATAATTTTGATTTTTTACTTTAAATTTTGTTTACCCAAGTTTTGAAGCCAATTGAAAATTAGATATGTTAAAATTATAATATATGTTTTTATATTATACCTACCTACCTCACTATTGAGCAACATTTGAAATATTAAGTTAATCTACAGGTGTCGGTTCATTAGGGAAGATAGCATAAATTATATATCCACAACAAGACAATATATATGCAACTTACCCAAATTTAACACAATTTTATTCATAATCCTGTTATCAAATTTTTATAAATTGCTTGCAATCAGAGAAATATATTAATAATTTACGTTATATGCAACCATGCAACCAATTATACATATTTATGTATACATTGAAATATTTGGTTGTATTATTATTATATACCTACTAAAAATTGTCTACTAATTTAGATATAAAATTCTATATTACACATCACTCCATCTATCGAGTCGTAGCTAAATATCAAACCTTTAAGATGTCTCTCTGATGGCTGGGCATTATGTAATATAGATCCCTATACTGCGAAATACAGCTAAATACATACGAAATACAACTAAATAAATACAGAAACTTGCCTTAAACCTAGTCACATCATAGATCGATGCTATAGATCGTCTTATATCTATGCTGATGTAATATCTATGCTCTATGAGTCATATATTCTAAATTCTAACCTAGGATAAATGGAATTTACTTATTCATGTTCTACATTTATAAAGTTTTTAAAAGAAATGGAAGTCTAATTTAATGGTTTTAAAGCTCAAAATGGTAAGTAAACTTAGCATGCATGTTATTCATTGATTATATTCTTATGTTAATAGGTTATCAAGTCTTGTTTATATTCTGATCAGATCATCGAACGCTTTTAAAACATTTCTATGTAGATTATCCATCTATTTAGATGTATAGAAATCTACACTGCATAAGCTTGAAGATTTAAAACAAGCAATGTAAACCACTTAATTGAGCTACATTCACAGAATCCTGAGAGATGGTATAAGCAGTCCATAATTGCAAACCCCTGCAAGGAACCAAGGCCTAAAATAACAGCGAAACAATATAAAAGGTACACCTTATAAACATATATATATATATATATATATATATTATATATATATATATATATATATATATATATATATATATATATATATATATATATATATATATATATATATATATAGGTGTACCTTTTATATTGTTTCGCTGTTATTTTAGGCCTTGGTTCCTTGCAGGGGTTTGCAATTATGGACTGCTTATACCATCTCTCAGGATTCTCTTGTGTGATGGCTAATAAATGTTCTTACGAAACTCTTGGACCTCGTCTGTTTGCTGCGTATTGAAAATTTTTGTAGACGATGTTGTGAGTATTTGTATCCTTGGTATTTTTCCTTATAATTTCTTAAATTCTTTATGAGATGCTGTTAAAATTTTATCTGCACCATGCTTTCTTGAAAACCCAATCGTTGCTACTACATAAATTGTTTTTTCATCTGTTTCACTTCCTTGGAAACCTACTCGTTTAATGTTCTGTTTATTGTTTCTTTTTCACTTAATAAGTTTTTGACTTATATGCACTTTCACTTTGTTTTTATAAATCACATTTTAATTATTATAAAATACTAATATTATTGTTATATTACATTGTTTTGCTGAATTTATATATATTTCTCTAATATTTTTAATGTATGAGCTGTCAAATGATATCACCATCTGAACATATTATTACTTTAATTAAATATTCCAGTTTCATTTCTATTCGCTTTATAATGTACAGTATGTTAAAATTTGCTTCATTTAATTTATAATTACTTTGTCAAATTTGAATAGGCTATATTTGGTATAAGATGCTCAATGTTTGACTGAATCTTGTGTTACATGATAATTTTGGTCAAATTCTTACCGATGAACATCAAATTGTTTTATTTTATGATTAAATATCTATATATTATATTTGTTTTAAAATGTACTTGACTATTTTTACTTAATATAAATTCTAATTACATAGAGTTTTTTTACTAATAACATGCAATGAAAAGTTTATTTATAGTATATTCTTATATGTATATGGAACTTATATGTTCGCTTTCTCGCTAGAATCTCTTTTTGTTTCAATATATATATATATATATATATATATATATATATATATATATATATATATATATATATATATATATATATATATATATATATATATATATATATATATATATATATATATATATATATATATATATATATATATATATTGTAATAACATAGTTTAGTAATTAGTTTTATACTTTTTTTTATTTTAGATATTAAATTTTGTATAAATTAATGATATGAGAATTTATGATATGATTAAATTTATGATATCTAATATTCTACGGTGAATGTAGCTCAATTAAGTGGTTTACATTGCTTGTTTTAAATCTTCAAGCTTATGCAGTGTAGATTTCTATACATCTAAATAGATGGATAATCTACATAGAAATGTTTTAAAAGCGTTCGATGTTCAATCGAATAATTTATATATTATAACCTAAAATTATATATAACTACACGTATGTGCATCTACTTAATAAGATTTAACGAATTTAACTATGTTGTGAAATGTTATATAGTTGATATCAATATTGGTAAGTAAGTTTGCATTGAGTACTCTTTATAGAAAATTCAATTTTGAAATATATGAAATTTTGATTAAGGCTAGCTATTACTAAGGCTAGCTATTACTAAGGCTAGCTATACTTTACTCTGATCAGATAAATTTATAGAGGTACCTCGTTAAACGTTGTGATGTTTTTAGACTTTTCTACTTGTTGCAAGGATCTGGATTGCTCGTTCAAAGACACCTCGTTCATTTCTGCTTATACCTAACTTATACCTGCTTATACCTAACATGTTGGTCATATTTTTATCGATAAATATCAAATAATTTTAATTAATGCCTAAATTTATGTATATGTGTAAGTTTTAAAATGTTTTTGACTATCTTTATTTATTATATATTCTAATTACATGGAGTCTTTGCTAATATTATGCAATAAATGTCTAATTATAACATGTTATAACGAATTATAAGACCTCTAATTATAACATGTTATACTTGTCGAACTTATATGTTCGCTCTCTCGCTAATAAAGGGTCCGCCAATAAGCGCGCTCGATCTTTAATGAAATAAAGCAAGTTGTGTGAGAGGTATAAATGAAATTTATTTTTTGTTTGAAAGAGTATTCGAAGGCATTATGTATGGAAAATAATATCGGTCAAATGTCCACCTCGGCTTCGCTGGGTGGCGCGCATACGAGAAGTCCAATTTTCAATGACTCTGGCGCACAAATCGGGCTGTATTTCATCGATGGCGTGGCGTATGTTGACTTTGAGGGCATCAGTGTTTTGTGGTTGGTTTGCGTAGACCTGTGATTTAAGAAAACCCCACAAGAAATAGTCTAGTGGGGTTAAATCGCACGATCTCGGTGGCCAGTTGATGTCGCCTCCGCGCGAGATAACCATTCCTCCGAAGCGCTCGTGCAGAAGATCCATTGTGGCGCGCGCTGTGTGGCTCGTAGCGCCGTCCTGCTGAAACCACATATCCTCGACATCCATATTGTCGATTTCATGCCAGAAAAAGTTCGTTATCATGGATCTGTATCGTTCGCCGTTTACCGTGATGGACACACCATCGTCGTTCTCGAAGAAATACGGCCCGATGATGCCTCCGGCCCAAAATCCACACCAAACAGTTACCTTTGCTGGGTGCATTGCGACCTGGTGGACCTCCTGTGGATTGTTCTCGGCCCAATAACGGCAATTCTGCTTATTGACATTCCCATTTAACCAAAAATGTGCCTCATCGCTGAAGATGATTTTGCGACCAAAATCGGGGTCGACTTCCAACTGCTCTAAAGCCCAATCAGCGAAGATACGGCGCTGTCTATGGTCGTTTATTTTGAGCTCTTGTGTCAGCTGGATCTTGTACGGATGCATGCCCAAATCCAGATGCAAGATTCGGCGAAGTGATGTTTCCGAAAGGCGGAGTTCCTGTGCGCGACGTGAAATTGACTGTCGCGGATTTTCACGCACACTATCGCGCACAGCGGCGACATTCTGGGCAGATCGGACGTTTCGACGACGCGTCGGTGTTGGCTGATTGTTCACCGAACCGGTTGCCTCGAATTTGTTAATCAAACGACGGATAGTCGACTCAGCAGGACGATCAATTGCACCGTAAAATTGGCGGAGCGCGCGGAACGTTGCTCGAACCGATGAATGATTTTCGTAATAAGTTTTAACGATTTTCACATATTGCTCGCGGCTGAATTGGTTCATGGTGATTTGTGAAGATACACTAATAATAACAACTACGTTTGCCAACTCTACCACAAACAACATGGCCGCCATGAGCTGTCAAAGATCGAGCGTCCCTATTGGCGGACCCTTTATTTCACTTTATATTTATATATATATATATATATATATATATATATATATATATATATATATATATATATATATATATATATATATATATATATATATATATATATATATATATATATATATATATATATATATATATATATATATATATATATATATATATATATATATATATATATATATATATATATAAATATAAAGTGAAATAAAGGGTCCGCCAATAGGGACGCTCGATCTTTGACAGCTCATGGCGGCCATGTTGTTTGTGGTAGAGTTGGCAAACGTAGTTGTTATTATTAGTGTATCTTCACAAATCACCATGAACCAATTCAGCCGCGAGCAATATGTGAAAATCGTTAAAACTTATTACGAAAATCATTCATCGGTTCGAGCAACGTTCCGCGCGCTCCGCCAATTTTACGGTGCAATTGATCGTCCTGCTGAGTCGACTATCCGTCGTTTGATTAACAAATTCGAGGCAACCGGTTCGGTGAACAATCAGCCAACACCGACGCGTCGTCGAAACGTCCGATCTGCCCAGAATGTCGCCGCTGTGCGCGATAGTGTGCGTGAAAATCCGCGACAGTCAATTTCACGTCGCGCACAGGAACTCCGCCTTTCGGAAACATCACTTCGCCGAATCTTGCATCTGGATTTGGGCATGCATCCGTACAAGATCCAGCTGACACAAGAGCTCAAAATAAACGACCATAGACAGCGCCGTATCTTCGCTGATTGGGCTTTAGAGCAGTTGGAAGTCGACCCCGATTTTGGTCGCAAAATCATCTTCAGCGATGAGGCACATTTTTGGTTAAATGGGAATGTCAATAAGCAGAATTGCCGTTATTGGGCCGAGAACAATCCACAGGAGGTCCACCAGGTCGCAATGCACCCAGCAAAGGTAACTGTTTGGTGTGGATTTTGGGCCGGAGGCATCATCGGGCCGTATTTCTTCGAGAACGACGATGGTGTGTCCATCACGGTAAACGGCGAACGATACAGATCCATGATAACGAACTTTTTCTGGCATGAAATCGACAATATGGATGTCGAGGATATGTGGTTTCAGCAGGACGGCGCTACGAGCCACACAGCGCGCGCCACAATGGATCTTCTGCACGAGCGCTTCGGAGGAATGGTTATCTCGCGCGGAGGCGACATCAACTGGCCACCGAGATCGTGCGATTTAACCCCACTAGACTATTTCTTGTGGGGTTTTCTTAAATCACAGGTCTACGCAAACCAACCACAAAACACTGATGCCCTCAAAGTCAACATACGCCACGCCATCGATGAAATACAGCCCGATTTGTGCGCCAGAGTCATTGAAAATTGGACTTCTCGTATGCGCGCCACCCAGCGAAGCCGAGGTGGACATTTGACCGATATTATTTTCCATACATAATGCCTTCGAATACTCTTTCAAACAAAAAATAAATTTCATTTATACCTCTCACACAACTTGCTTTATTTCATTTTAAAGATCGAGCGCGCTTATTGGCGGACCCTTTATTAGCGAGAGAGCGAACATATAAGTTCGACAAGTATAACATGTTATAATTAGAGGTCTTATAATTCGTTATAACATGTTATAATTAGACATTTATTGCATAATATTAGCAAAGACTCCATGTAATTAGAATATATAATAAATAAAGATAGTCAAAAACATTTTAAAACTTACACATATACATAAATTTAGGCATTAATTAAAATTATTTGATATTTATCGATAAAAATATGACCAACATGTTAGGTATAAGCAGGTATAAGTTAGGTATAAGCAGAAATGAACGAGGTGTCTTTGAACGAGCAATCCAGATCCTTGCAACAAGTAGAAAAGTCTAAAAACATCACAACGTTTAACGAGGTACCTCTATAAATTTATCTGATCAGAGTAAAGTATAGCTAGCCTTAGTAATAGCTAGCCTTAGTAATAGCTAGCCTTAATCAAAATTTCATATATTTCAAAATTTAATTTTCTATAAAGAGTACTCAATGCAAACTTACTTACCAATATTGATATCAACTATATAACATTTCACAACATAGTTAAATTCGTTAAATCTTATTAAGTAGATGCACATACGTGTAGTTATATATAATTTTAGGTTATAATATATAAATTATTCGATTGAACATCGAACGCTTTTAAAACATTTCTATGTAGATTATCCATCTATTTAGATGTATAGAAATCTACACTGCATAAGCTTGAAGATTTAAAACAAGCAATGTAAACCACTTAATTGAGCTACATTCACCGTAGAATATTAGATATCATAAATTTAATCATATCATAAATTCTCATATCATTAATTTATACAAAATTTAATATCTAAAATAAAAAAAAGTATAAAACTAATTACTAAACTATGTTATTACAATATATATATATATATATATATATATATATATATATATATATATATATATATATATATATATATATATATATATATATATATATATATATATATATATATATATATATATATATATATATATATATATATATATATATATATTGAAACAAAAAGAGATTCTAGCGAGAAAGCGAACATATAAGTTCCATATACATATAAGAATATACTATAAATAAACTTTTCATTGCATGTTATTAGTAAAAAAACTCTATGTAATTAGAATTTATATTAAGTAAAAATAGTCAAGTACATTTTAAAACAAATATAATATATAGATATTTAATCATAAAATAAAACAATTTGATGTTCATCGGTAAGAATTTGACCAAAATTATCATGTAACACAAGATTCAGTCAAACATTGAGCATCTTATACCAAATACAGCCTATTCAAATTTGACAAAGTAATTATAAATTAAATGAAGCAAATTTTAACATACTGTACATTATAAAGCGAATAGAAATGAAACTGGAATATTTAATTAAAGTAATAATATGTTCAGATGGTGATATCATTTGACAGCTCATACATTAAAAATATTAGAGAAATATATATAAATTCAGCAAAACAATGTAATATAACAATAATATTAGTATTTTATAATAATTAAAATGTGATTTATAAAAACAAAGTGAAAGTGCATATAAGTCAAAAACTTATTAAGTGAAAAAGAAACAATAAACAGAACATTAAACGAGTAGGTTTCCAAGGAAGTGAAACAGATGAAAAAACAATTTATGTAGTAGCAACGATTGGGTTTTCAAGAAAGCATGGTGCAGATAAAATTTTAACAGCATCTCATAAAGAATTTAAGAAATTATAAGGAAAAATACCAAGGATACAAATACTCACAACATCGTCTACAAAAATTTTCAATACGCAGCAAACAGACGAGGTCCAAGAGTTTCGTAAGAACATTTATTAGCCATCACACAAGAGAATCCTGAGAGATGGTATAAGCAGTCCATAATTGCAAACCCCTGCAAGGAACCAAGGCCTAAAATAACAGCGAAACAATATAAAAGGTACACCTATATATATATATATATATATATAGGTGTATATATATATATACCATATATATATATAGGTGTATATATATATATATATATATATATATATATATATATATATATATATATATATATATATATATATATATATATATATATATATATATAGATTTGTGAAGATACACTAATAATAACAACTACGTTTGCCAACTCTACCACAAACAACATGGCCGCCATGAGCTGTCAAAGATCGAGCGTCCCTATTGGCGGACCCTTTATTTCACTTTATATTTATATATATATATATATATATATATATATATATATATATATATATATATATATATATATATATATATATATATATATATATATATATATATATATATATATATATATATATATATATATACATAGGTAAATTTTGTCTATTATAAAGTTTGATATTGTGAAAATTAGCGAATAAATAGCGTCTAATTTAGGGATACAAAATGTAATGCTCATATTTGAAAAGTCCCGAGAGAAAACCGGGTATCGAGAAATGAAATGAACTAATTACAACTCGTAATCGTATTTGTATATTTCTCAGAGTTCTGTCTTCATTAAAGACCTTATCTGCAGTTAGATGCAATTAAAATTATGCTATGAAGCGGACAGAGAATAAAAACAAAACACCAACGATAGTAACGAGAGAAGACGTCAAAGAACGGAGGTCGATTGTGACAAAATGGGATTTTCTAACAGGATAGCGGAGGCTTCACACCACCACCAGACACAAAGACATTCCGTTGCGATGCTGCGTTTCATCTTATATCAAAAGTGTGGACCTAATTGTTTTTATGCTTATTGTCTGTGACTAAGGGCTTAACAAGTAATTATTGAGGCTAATTCAAAAATGGATATGTCGAACGAGCGGTAAAAATGTAAACGTGTAAATCGTGTAAATGTATTCGACGCCATTGCCAATCATGAGTTGCAGAATTCCACCGGTAGGGGTTCATCACAATAGTGGGACAGTGCAGTGCGCGTGTGTTTTGTTTCGGGTTTGTTTACACAAGGATTAATCTGAAAATCTTGAGTTTTGAATTTGAACCATTGTCGAATTTCGTAAAACGGTTTATATGTGTATTTATACATATATTTCCATTTAGGTCTAAGTTAAGGACTTAAATATCCCATATTTCTAATACTGATCTAAGATATGATAAGTATCGTAGGGTAACATAGTCTCTTTTAAAGTTATTAATCCCTCAATCATTTAAACAAATATCTTCTTCTGAAAATAAATATATACTAATTAATTTCGAATTAACTTCTTTTTCTTCCAGATTACAATTAAAGCAAGTTCAGAGTCAACAATCTTTGTATTAAAATTTTACAACATAAATAAATTTGATATTTTAAAATCATACCGAAGCAGGGTATTAAAGCAAGTTACGAGTCAACAATCTTCATATTAAAATTTTACAACATAAACAAATTTGATATTTTAAAATCATACAGAAGCAGGGTTCTAATCTATTTTGAACTCTACCTCGAGATCAAGAAATTCCATGCTCTAATAAGTCAAATTAATGATAATAAATAATTTAATTTACAATATATACGAAATATAAAAGTGATAGTTAATATTTTGATAATTAGTAAATTCAGAAGTGTTCACTGGCATTGGGGACTGGCGCCCATATTCGTACGGTCTGCAGATTACATAAGCAAGTAAAGTAAGTACATTTATATTCTAACAACAACAAAAATTTAGAAATCTAAAATTAAATAATAAATTAATGTATTCATTATCAAATATTATCTTAACCCAATTTAAGGGAACAGTAATAAAATACTGCTGTCATAATAAAATGTAGCACAATCCATAATTTATTTATCTGCTTCTCCATGGATTAGTGTGCCAATAAAGCGGAAGCAATAACTAACCGAATAATAGGTATTAGTTACCTTACATCTGTTCTTGAAGGCAGAGATCGCTATAATGCAAACATAAGAGAAATAATACCGACTCGTATAGAGGCGACACCTCCAAACAAACAAACTTTAAATGACTTTCCACCCAATTTGTCCAGGCTTTTAAGTTAATTAAGTTAACAGACTGTGAACAAGTGATTATATGGGGCCATTGTTTATTAGCAATATGAAAATCAGTTGGATAATCCCGCCATAAATTTGCAGATCCCCTCGCTCAAAACTTGGGGATAAAACCGGATATTTTATTAAAATTCAGGATCGGAAAAAACTGGTTAGTGGAAGCTGGATAATTAATCCATTAATTTTATTTCATCCGCTCGCATGTTTCAGACGATTAGACCTTTTCCAAGCACACATTCTGAAACTATTCTGGAAAGGGTCTAGCTCTTTCATGGAATAGAACAAAAATACTAATATTACAAATTTTAAAATTTACCCGCAAGTGAGGAAACTACCTAAATTTAAATTTTGAGTTAAATAATTGTATGCATTTAATTTTAAGTTTATTTAAGTAGCTTTTGGCTAAATTACATTAATCGAATAAGTAACAAACCCAGCCTTAATATATCTATTTTTACTGTATTACAATTATGATCAACTTTCTGAATTTATCTTTCCTGAATTCTTTAATTGACATTTGACTACCTTAAAAATTTATTTTATGATTGTTATCAGAGTGTTGTAAATTTTATGAGGCGGCTGTTTACCTCGGCAGTCGTTTCAAATTAATTGTTACGAACGTCAAAGTGTGTCGTTTTTAATCGTTTTAAACTACCATGTAAATTACCACAACTACTTGTTGCTGCTTTTTGTCACTCGAACTAAACTTACCTAACCAGAAGCAGCAACAAGCCGTAATCGAGAAGAAAGTGAAGATGGCAGATGTGCCTCTACTGATAAGTCGTTCTCGTTTTCTTTAATTTCTCTCCCTAGGGGATATACTCGTACATATAAGGGTATATTTTAAATTAGTATGATGGTATTAGTATGATAAATTTAAGTATTTTCCAATATCTCTTCCTCTCATTGAACATAGCAACTATACATTTCGACAGTTGCCGGCTATCCCTTAAGCAGGGAACTTTTAAAATCCGCTCTCGATATGAACATATTTTTTCCTAGAAATTGTGCTTTGTGCATATGTATGAGCAATAAATTTTAGCACATCTATGTACTTATCTCTATAAGTTTAGCTAGTGTATTATAAAGGATGGTACTAATTACCATTGAATAAATATAACTGTTTCTCCCTACATAATAAATGAAAATCTTTCCCAAATATAAGGCATAAAAAGCTAATGTGATCCTGCTCATAAAAATCCTTAATATTGCTAAAATGTGGTCCAAGGTTAACGGACACCATATCCTCGCACATACAAACCCTCGACAATAAAATTCGGAACGTTAAACTTCATAAAACTGCAGCAGTTGGCCATTAGGGAAAATAATAAAATTAACGAGGTGACTTAACAGATCTTTAAAATAAGGAGTTGGATTTTCCACTAATCGTTGATATAAATAATTCCCATAAGAAACAAAGCCGTGAAAGCTTTACAGAATCGATGTATTAAAAAAGTTGCGGTTATTACCGTAATTTTATACCAGCAAAAGCATTTTTTTTAAATTAACTACGCGTTCTCGGAAATTTCGTTTATTACACTTTGCCTTATTATAGCTCTTCTTATAATAGGATTCTTTTTATTATTATAGCTATAGGATATTGGGTGTCTCAACATATCCAAAGATCGTAAGTAATATTGTCTGTCAGATATCAGATCAGCTGGATAGAGGTCTTATGTGATGGGATAATAATAGTAATACATTTTCTTTGTTTTGGTGAGATAGGTATGTTGAATGAAAAAAATCATTTTAGGACACAGATATATTTTAAATGTTTCGCCCTAGAAAAGCTACCCTTTTAATAAGTGAATTAGCTCCAAAATCAAATGGGTGAATACGAGAAATATATTGTGTGGTTTGGGTTATCTGAAAATCTTAACCCCACATTCCAAAAGAATTATTTGTGTTGCAGTATGTACTTACAGTCAATACAAGTAGCAGCTCAGAAAATCATCTCAACATTTCTACGGCGTAAAAGTTCCATCAGTGCACTCGTAAACTTTTAAATATGAAGTAAGGATCTCATTAAAATGAATTATAAACTTTTACGGAGTCTATACGGAATCTATACGGAAATGATTCACAAGAATAAATTAACCGGAGCACATCGAGTTCAGTCAATCCCACAAATTGAATTTTACTTATTCACGAAGCACACACAGTGTATTTGTTAAAATCGTTCTGCCCAATATATTTTTTAGTTGGGTCTTACGGAGAAGGATTTTTTCTGTCAGTAGAAAAATTATTCAATTGATAATTAAAAGGATATATGCATACTTCGTTTGAGGAACGAAAAAAGCAAAATGGTATATTTTCTACAGTATATAAACTACTTAAAAACTACCTATAATTGAAATGGGTAACATATGCCTAAAAGCAAATCAAATAAAAATTTTATTAATTTTATTTTTTTTTAAACATTAATTTTCAATTAAATATATTTTTAATATGCTTTAAATGATAACGAACCCTTTGATAATAAAAAAATATTTATGGGAAAATTAAATTAAAAAATCAGTATGTTCATTAATAGTATTGGGTGAGCACATGCCTCTTATTGAAAGAGAATTGCCGTAATAATTAGGATGAGAAATTTAGGGTCTTAAAAATTTGTCTGTTTCTAATATAAGGCCTAAGTATGTACAATAAGTAGAATCAACAAGATTATTATAGCTATTTATATTATAAGTGCCATATTAGTCAATAAAACCTCTGTTGAATGAGGCTGAACAAGCTAAATTTTTGCAGAGACCTTCGTTTTCATGTTCTAATGAAGCACAAAAAATCTCATATGCCTACCCTTGTGCGTCTTGACATATCGAAGAACCCGTCGTAAGAATCCATAACAAAACTTACGTAAAATTAATTCGCGCGCATTCGTCATATGTAATACTGTATTATACTGCAGAGCTATAACTATAAAAGCACTTCTCTTAATCTGTTGGACTGGAAAATTAAATTCCCATTATTAAAGTCGTTAAAAATTTGTTTATTTATAACAAAATATATAATAAATAATTAATAACAAAAAATACATTATTTTCCGCACTACGCCTTGTGTTTCCTTACCTTCCTCCTCGTCTTCGTCGGGTTCCACTAGCACCTCGATCAACACATTATCTTCGTCGGACGGTTCCTCTATATCTGTTGGCTCTATGTCTATGTTGGCAAAACCTCTTCAGGCTCAAGGTCACTGAAGTCTTCGATATTTTTCTATACCCGCACTTCTCACCACATCCCTTTTTACAATTACAGAACATTGTATTTAATAGTTCGTCTGGAGCAGGTGGCAGTAGTGTTGTTTTCGGCTGTAATATGTCGTTTTTTAAATCCCAACCCCATTCTTCGGGTTGTAGATTTTTCCCTAGCCAAATCTGTACTCGGTAGTAGACCTGATAAATATGCTGTCGGGCTGCTTCACTGGTAGGTGGAAGGGATGACAATTTAACAGTTCTATTAAGTACTGTAGCCTTAATGAATTGGGTGTATCTAAATTTTGTCAAGGTTCACTTCATCTTTTGGAGCACCATACATAGCTAACAGAAAACGCTTTCCGTTCTGAAATTCTGTATCTGGCGGGCAATTTTCTGCTTGAAATATTTGAGCCGAGTGAGTCAAAACGGGATGTTTCTCAAACATTGTCATAACCTTAAGTTTTTCTTTGTTGAATAGTGTCGATGTAGTATCGCATCCGGTGAGGCCATGCAAAAACAAAATATGTTCTTTGCAAAGACGATATTTTTCAAGACTTTTAGACGAATGAATTTGTGTTGATGTAGTCCCTTTGTCAATTTTCTTTAAGAAAATTTGTCGGTGATATGACTGAGTTCGTCCTATTAAGAGAACAAGCAAATCAATGTCTTCTCCAATGATGATGGCGGTTCTTTCTTTTTGCGATACTTCCATGGTTGTTTCGATGATTAGAACATCTGCATCATTCTTGGCTTGTTTTGTAGCGATGTTGGCAGCTAGTTGTTCAATAAGCATTTCTATAAAAAAAAAATTGGTTGAATCGGTTTGATAATAACTTTTCTTGGGTGACTGGCACAATCATTGTTGCATCAAACGAACTTCATAAGATGTAGACAGTGCAATGCTTCGTCTTAATTGCTTCATTGCTTTTATATTTGTGGAGTTGTCTGAGGTTTTTTTTATAAATAATCAAATTTTTAACGGTTTTAATAATGGTAATTTAATTTTCTAGTCTAACAAATTAAGAAAGTGCTTTTATAGTTATAGCTCTGCAGCATAATACCTACAGTATTATATATTACGAATGCGCGCTCCCGCCTTTTCATGCTATATCTCGAAAACGGTTAGTCGTCCGGAAAAAAACGTCAGATGCACTGGAAGCGAGATTTTCGCGAAAAAACGATTTTCATGACCTTTGACTTTCGATATCTCAAGACGCACAAGGGTAGGCATATGAGATTTTTTGTGCTTCATTGGAACATCAAAACGAAGGTCTCTGCAAAAATTCAGTTTGTTCGGCCTAGTCTATATGAAGTATTTACTGTACATTTACAGTAAATTTACAGTAGGTAAGTTCTGTAATCAGACAAGTGCTATATAGAGACATGGCACGTATAATATTCAAGATTTTATCTACGCTAGAATTATAATTTTTTTATACATAAAAAACTACTAAGTAATTAATCAACATTATTTATTGTCAACACACAATATCTACAAGTAATAAATAATAGGCACTACTTATTGTAAATATTAATTACAGAATTTAGACAATTTATGAGAATATCTCCAGATTGGGAAGACGTCACATGACGTCTTATGTCAATTAATGACGTATGCCAGTGTTAGGTGGGAGCATAAAATAAACATCGATTTTGTTAGCTCTTTTTATAATGTAAGTGAAATATTTAGCGAGTCTATTTAATTTAATTATTTCCATAGTAACTAGTACTGATTTCTGAGCCAAAAATTTCTGAGCCGAAAAACTTTAATAAAAATGTGTTTTTTTTATTTAAACATAAAATGCTTGCGATAAATAGGTATATATATCGCATCCAGCTCCCAAAATTGTCAAGGCCAAGTCAAAGCTTCCAAAATAGCCCTTCTACTTGCTCTGTGTTTAAATGAGTATGAGTAAAAAAAAACTATTTCAAAATTGTGTTTTTTCTACAGTGAAATGCGTAACATACCGAGGTATTTAGTTGAAAAAAATTACAAACAATAATTGAGACCATTATTATAATTATTGTTTGCCATTTTTATTTACAAAAGCACAAATATAATAATATATCCCACATGCAAACCTATTTCTTGGTTTAAAACCAGTAAATTATAGGGAAATCATAAAATAGTAGACTTTTTTTTAATCATAGTAGCAAATCATAGTAGGTATATCTACTATAAAGATAAATAATATTCACAATTCACAACTGCAGATTGGTGCGGGACTAGTTTTTGGACAACAACATTCAAGTTTCGCCTTGGCCATTCAGAAGTCCCGATCTCAATAAAATTGAAAAGTGTGTTTGTTTATTTTATGCTCTAGCTATATTTTAAAAATAAGAATTACACCCTGTGAAGGCTTTATTCGATTATTTTTCCTAATACCAAATTATAATCTGGACATAAAACCGTTGTCAATATAGTGACAAAAAATCCATAATTACATGATGATACAATACCTAAAAGTATTTATAACTCTTTTACTTTCAACTGGTCACCATCGGACCTTCGGTTCGGGAAATGGAATGTTTTATGTTCCGAAGGATTCACAGCCGATTTAAAAAACCGTCATTCCTTACATGTATTGTCACCGTGGCTGCGTGCATATTATTTTAATTGTGTATGACATTTTGCCATCCGTTTCAACTCATAAGCTGATTTGGGTGTTGGTGAGAGCATACCGTTGTAATCCACAGAGGGCACTTTGGATAGCTGTTCCAGTGCTGAGGAACTGAAGTCGAACATAAGGATTAAAAGCCCTTCGTGACATGGCTATTCGAATACTTGCAACTCACATCTTACTAAATCGTGTATCTATGTGTTGCGGAGTTTTGGATTTTAGAACATTAGATAGGTATTTGTAATTTTCTATCTTAAGAAAAACATCGTGTTGACGGAACAATTAAAGAAATCGATTTCAGAACATGTTAGAAACAGATGTTAGTGACTTTCCAAATTAGTATACAATATAATCATCTAGAGTCATAGTATTGAATATATTTACCATGATATTAAACAAATAATGACTAATATAAAAAAAAATGGATGTGATCACAATGTATTTTCGAGAAAGTGCCCGAGTCGCTGGCCGTAGAAAAGATTATTTAGGTTGTAAAAGTTTTCAAGAAAATGCCGGAGTCGCCGGTCGCAAATATTGTTATTTATTTATATATTTATTTACAATTTGCTAATACATACAAGATACATTGTGTTAATGAAAAATTAACTTACTTGCTGGTGAACTCAATATGTTATAGTATGTTTTAAGTAGTCACAAATATCGCCTTTAAAAAATCCTCAGACTAGGAACCTTCTTTGCTACATCAGGGAGAGCGTTAAAAAGTGTGGCATCTTCAAGAAACAAAGACTTCTGAAGTAATGTAGTTTTCATAGATGATACATTATATTTTAATCTAAATCTGGTATTGTACAAATGAACTAGAGATCACTTTTTAATAAAGTTATTCAAATATTGTGGCATTATGACCGGTTTCAATTGCAATGAAATTGTGGGACCAATTTTACTACGTCCGTTATGCCATCTATAATTATGCCTTGCCAGTTGTTTTGCTTGGCCACCCCAGACATTATCGGAGGTTCTCGATTACGACTCTTGATACATCCTCTCAATATTTTTACTGGACCCTTTTAATTTATAAGGAAATTATCTATAAAATAGGATCGTTAGAAATTGATGGATATCTTTTGCTTTGAATAGAAACATTTTTAATTTTGTTATCGTCATTTCACTTTTCTTTCGTTTAAGTTAAAAACGGGTTAATAATCGAAAGCCGAATATTGTGCACAATGTTAATTTTAAAATGTTGAGAGTATTAAGCTGCTCATCTTTCGATTACCAATTCGTTCTTATCTGAAACCACCAAACATTGAAATGATAACTATGAGTAACCACAGTATGGTACATCTAAACATCTAAATGAGTAACATCTAAAGGGTAGAAGATATCCACAAATTCCAAGGCCCTTCCGATGATCGAAATGAACCAAAATACCTGGTGAGGCGTGATTATAGAAGGCATGTATTCAAATTGGTCCCACAATTTCATCATCAGATTTCCCACGGGATGCGTTACGCCCCCCTACTATTATCTACAGTAATATTGTGGATCTCATTTTGAAATTGTGTGATCCACAAACATAAAGATAATAATATATTTCTACTCACGACCAAGTTGCAGTGGTCATTAAGTATATTTTTTGCCCTAGATAAAAATTGATGGCAGTTCTCTCAAAGTTTGCAGCATTCTTTCATTTGTCACCATTATTCTGGTCCCAAGATGCCACTCGAGAAGCGTTATGATGAAAGTCACCAGCAGCGGACCTTTAACTTTTATTGTGTTTCTAAGGGCTCAGAATAGCGACGTTTATTTGCATAACGCTGAAAATGGCATCAATTCGGAAAAATGTATTTACGTTCGACATACTTTTATCCTATAAACATTATGTTCCGGCTTCCATACAGAAAGCTACACTGAAAGAAATATTCGAAACATTAGAATGAAATGCGCATTTATATCAAACAGAATACACCTACCAAAATAACGTTTAATAATTTCTGCTTTACCTTTACTAATACACGATGACAAGTATACTATGAATTATAATTTTGTACCGTTGCCTCGGTAATGGTCGTAATAATTATAAATTATAATTTTGTTCTGGTGCCTGAAAGTGACGAATAATAGCATGGATTTTGCGAGATACAAAAAGTATGATAGTAATACTATAATGTATTAAAAAATAAATTAATTAATAATAAAAAAAATTAAATAATTAATGTAACCCTGACAGGAATTAATAAGGATTGTTTATTATTTTTTCTTACTTGCTCTAAGTGGTACTAAGGTATTGTCATAAATATTAAATATATCGGAATTATCGTTCGATCACTAATTCTAGAACACGTCTGAGTTTTTTTTTTGTCTAAGAAGAGAAAAGAGAACACGTCTAAGAAAACTAGACATTTTCTAATAAAAATGGTCAAGAATTTTGGGTTCACATTCTCTATTATTTACTAGAAATTATGTTAGTCAAATATATGTAACATAGCCTAACATAACCGCAGAGTATATACGATAACAAATAAAGATAACATTTACAGGATATATCCCTGTGGTTTCAGCAATCTATTTTTAGCTTTATTGACCACTGTTTCAGTTTATTTGAGTCCTGCGGGAAATGCTCCGCGTGGAAAACTCTATGATGAATCAGTACAATTAAGTAATAGCTACTACAAAGCCGGCCTTTCTACCGGCCTGCCTATAATCAAATTATCACATTAACACATCTTTATTAAAACTAATTTCATAATATAATATAGTAAACTATATACCTAGTACAGTATAAAGTATATTATAGTTATAATTTTTAGATTTTAATGGATAGTAAAACATATCTAGAAGATCATTACCACTATTTAACAGGTCAGATCTCCTCTTAATATGAGCGACTCTGCTGGATAATCCATCGGTATCCGAGCTACTTAGCTCATATAACGTAGAATTGTGCTGTGTGAAAATAGTTAACTGAAACTGAAATAGCACTATGTTGGGGGGTTAGTTCTGAAGTTTAACTTACATACTGGTGTAATCTACGTACGAGGTACCTATTTAATAATTGCTAGTCTTAAGACCTATGTAATACATATTTAATACTTGCTTAGCCACCCAGCAGCTTGAAGCAAGGTGACATTTCTTAATTTGTACGAGAACAAAATTAAGTGGCAACTAATCCTAGCCCACACCCTATGCTCGCCGGAGTAGAGCGGCCGCCACGCCAAAGTGCCCTTTTGTCCTAAATTAGGTTACAAGATTCGTTTTATTTCTTGGTTATACATGTATAACGTCTCGGTTCGCACAAAATTTAGCTTGGATTATAGGTATTAATAAGAAATAATAAGGAACTCAGTACATCAATTCTATAATAAAGAAAGTAAATTTGTATTCCTAACCTGCACTCTGTTTATAAAAAAAGGCACTGGCATTTTTGCCAAATTATGAAACTATCGAAACACTGATTAGTTTCATTGTTAATATTCGATAATGCTAGCTCTAAATGCCAAATTGCATGTCACAAAGTGATAATATTTTAAAAAATTCTTTTATACATGCACTATATATAAATGTAAATTCAGCAGGCTATCGGTAATTATTATTAATATTTTAACACACTAATGTAAAAGCAGCGATGAATCACAGATTCACAAAAACCTAGACTGGAAATTTATGGGAAGTTTATTTATTTATACTTGAATTTATAATCTCACATAATGAAAATAACGTTTAATTTCTTAGACAGGGTGTTTGGTAAGACAATGCCGACCTGGAAAGAGATGGTAGAGGGGTCATTCGGCATCTATATAAACCAAACATACCCTATTTTCGACATTATGTTTCACTATATTCAGTGATGACAAATGTTTAAAGTTCCATCACTAAGGGGGTTAATAAGCTCTGAAGTATATCCGGAATCGGTTTGAACTTAGCCCTCGCATTTCCGCATTACGCTCGCCTAAGTTGGACATAACTGAATCTAATTTTGAACTTTTGTACAGTGATTTGCCCCAGTCTTGGAAAGTGTTTTTTAAATGAAGCAGCATAACCATTAGCAAAATAAAGAGCCAAACTTTTACGAAACAAATGAAACAAGCAACCACTCAACTAAACAAGTGATTTTACAGAATGGGCGTTTTCAGCGTCTCCTTTGTTTCCAGCGCTGCTGTATCGACTCTGTAGTTTTAATTTTAGGACCCGCCATCTGTCCATATTCCCACTCTCAACCAGATATAAACTACATCCATTGAGCTTTAATGGCAGTTTAATTCTACAATCTGTAAAATATGTTCACTTCGAAATAAAAAAAAGTAGCCATTGGTAAAAACCCCGCCAGTGAATTACTCTACAAACAACCGCATTCTAGCAACTCATGAGAAATATTATATATACAGCTTACTTAATTTCTATGTGAAATACAATAACACAATATCTTTTGCCCTCATTCACAATGCATGTAAATTGTCCACTTTGCTTTACCCTTGTAAAGTCTACATTTTGATAGATTTTGAGTAGTCTACATCTTGATATACATTGCATAATGGTTCCTTTGCAAGGTCGCCGTTCTTCGTTTCTGAAAGCACTGCAGAGTTTGAATTTGCAAAAGAATTTAGAAATATTTATGGTATAATTTTTTTTGTGAGACCATACGTTTTAATTCACTCCCATGTAACATATATGAGACAATTCTACATCCGATATTAAAGACTTTATTCTCCAGAAACAGGCTATCCGTATTATCGAGGATTGCCTTGAAAAACATACCTCAAAATACTGGCATTGCCATCTCTTTTCATTTTCGAGACCTTGCTAAAAATTCGCCAACGCCGACAAAATTTGATCTGGCAGTATCCCGGATAAAAACTATTCTAGTTTTTACTTTTATTACTTTTTATATATTGTATTGTTCAACTTTAAATGTACGAATTGTTTATAAAGTGGTCAATATCCTACTATTACTACTTACATTTCAGAATAAACCGTCAAATACCATCACAATGCATATTGGGGGTGGTTTTTGGGGGGTGAAGTCTAGTATCGACTATGTATTTTAAGTCTATGATTCGTGAATAATTTCGTCGCATGTTTTCTAAAGTAAGAAAAAAGGGAGTAAAAATAATTAGAGTTAGATTATTTAGTTTTTATTTTTTTTAGTTTTTTTTTAGACTGGTAAAAAAAAAATTCGAATTTTTTTCTTCGTTTCTTCCTGTTACTTTTTGTTTCAATCATGGGTTAGATAAAGACCACATCAAGCTCTTCGTATGTTATATAAAGAGAACCCATAAATCATACCTATCTATAGATTAAAAGATTAAAAAATAGGGCAGTATTCTATCAAGTATCTAAGCAAGTGATTTTAAGTACAATTCAGGTAATTGAAAATTAGTAAGAATACGTAATACGGTTCAGTGCTCGACCCTGCAGTTGTTCAATGGAGTAGGAGTCTGCGCGTGTGACGGTAACTACAAAGTGACTTTCCTATTTTTTATATATCGGAGATGTACTGTAAAGGAATATATGACTGGCGATTTATTGTATTGGAAATACATGTTAAACAAATTTATAATAAGTTTTAAAATGGCCCCTAACTTATTTTAAATGCGTTTTACATGTATTGCCTGAAAATGCTGATATCGTCATCCCAGAAGCAAGAGTACGCGCTACCCTGGTATATAAAAAATTGGGCCGCCTCATAAATATTGCCTTTATTTTCATAGTTCCGTAGGAGATTTCATCTGCCAACAAAATGTGTTTTGAGAGTCCATGTTAGGAAACCCATATCCATTTGGGAAGCACTGGATTAGTGCGACTCTGTTATAACAACGTAATATCTGAGTCGCAGCGGAACCGGACAAAGCCAGTCCAAGTGCTGTCCAAACAAATTTGCTAAATAAACACACAGAGTAGCTACAGCAAGGCATTCCATCAACTAAATACTTCACCGACGACATAACTACAAATGAACAGCGAAAGACTACCGCTTTAATATTCCAGTTGAAATTCTGTTCGCAAATTTTATTGTTTATTTAATTCGTTCTTCAAATTACATTGTCGTCTTTCGTAGGAAAATAAACTTACCGTGACACATATTTATAAAGTTTGCTCTTCCCCGGTGCCGCCGTGAAAATTAAGAAGGTAGAGCGATGTAACATCTCATATTTTATCAGTAATCAGTTTGATATATATTAGTAATACGTACTAAAATAGTTTCACAATTTTCTCCTCGTAAATAGGGCCGAGAAAGTTCGATTAGGTGCCAAAGGTGCAAAAAGTGGAATCACACAGAATGTGCTAGTAGAATCAAACAAGCCAAGCTGCTCTTATGTAATATTTGTCAAAGTAATTATCAAACATTATTCCATGTAATGCTAAAAGGCTTTCATTATCTTTTAACAAGTATTCAGTTATTATTAACAAGTATTCACTTATATCTATTTCCAAAATAAGAATGACTTTTATGTTTGTTTAAGTTAACCTACATTTATATACTAGGGTATTTTTTAGGACATATTTTGTGTTGACTGAAAAGTGACTTTTTGTTAAACAGGGTATATTTCTAGATATTGAATTTTTATATAAGAAGAAAAACTGCTATCTAATGTTAAACATTTCAATAAAATAGATGCTGAAATTATATGTATTTATTTAATTTTCTTGTCGGACTTTTTGCTTAAAACAGTTTGAGTATGTCATTTTAGGATAGTCTGTATTTATTTAATTTTCTTGTCGGGCTTTTCGCTTAAAACAGTTAGGGTATGTCATTTTAGGATAGTCTCCCCTAAAACTTCATTAATATCATTCCATTTTTTTTCGAATACGTATCTACAATATATTCGTAAATCCTAACTTCATCCCAATAAACATTAACGACATGATCGTTATCCCAACATAATCCTAATTCGTAACCTAATCGACATTTACAGGTTTTGGTTGCATACTTTATTTTTTATATTAAATACCCGAATCTGCGAAGACTATTATATAGAATATTTCACATTTTATAACGTTTCTATAGTTTTTTGTTTACCTTCGATCTATGATGAAATACAGAGTAACTGTTATCCTTGAGCCCTGTGAGACACCGACACGTGTGGGTAGTATACCTGTAGCAATATTATTGACAGACATACTGCTGCCTATCGGAAAGATACGAACGCAGGAGTTTTAGAATATTAGTACGTATACCATAGTATTCTAGTTTAAGCAGCAATATGTCCATGTTGACGCAGTCAAATGCCTTTGACAGATCACACAGAATAGCATGAGTTGGAGTCCTGTTGTCAAGTCCCTCAATCACTTCATCCCATACCGCTAATAGAGCTCTAATAGTAGAAAACCCTTTCCTGAAGCCGAATTGAGATGGCGAACGGATTGATTTGCTCCCTAAATAGGAGAGTAATCTTTCTTTTAAAATATTTTCAAAAATTTTCGATATGATGGGCACAATTGCTATAGGCCGAAAGTTGTCAATTACATCTTTATCTCCTTTTTTATGAATGGGTAATACCCTCTTCTACAAACATATTGAAAAGTACTGTCAGTGGACAAATAAGGGACTCCATGGCTATTTTTATTATACGGCTGTTAAGTCCATAATAGTCCAGACAGCTGGAGTTACTTAAATGCAGTATAGATTGACGTACATCTCTATTATAGCAGTCTCTATTATAGCAGACATAAAAAACGATAAAGTTGGTTTTGGATAGTTTCTTAAGAATAAAATAGGGCCATGGTTATGTGAATCAATTGACCTAAGAATAGTTTGAGAAACATTAGTAAAAAATATATTGAATTCGGAGATATGGCCGAAATATTCACTGCGTCTTTGCCCTTTCTTTCCGAATTAATAATACTCCATATGGTTTTAGACTTATTATCAGAATTATAAATTACGTTGACAATAGTTACTTACTATCGTAGAAATAACATAAATCCAGATAAAATTTTAAGATATTAATTTTAAAGAAGATATGATGCATTCAATTAAATACTACCTACTTTAGGCGATATTTTATTTTAGGTTCATGAATTTGTTAATTCCGAAATAACATTTTCCTGTGTTTTATTTATATAGTAATACCTTAAAATCAAGTGATTAATAGCGTTGCGGTTATTTATTCTCCATCAGGGTATTACATCTGGTTGTTTGGAAACATAATGTGTCCACTGCTCTCCCCATAGTTTGTATAATGCGAATTTATATATATTTCGAATATTAAATATAACCGCATTTAATTCGCGATATAAACAAATGACATTTGATATATTTGTTGTCCACAAAATAATGGTATATGATTACCAATTCGAAAGCTTGCTGAATAATGTGCGTCATATTAGTTTAAGCACTAGTCAAATAAATAATTGCAGTATTACCCGACAAATATTATTTTAACGGATATTTCACTGCTATCGCAGCAAAAAAATACACAAGTACTTTGTTACGTTCACTTTTGGTAGTCAACAATAATTTGAGAATCTGAAATTTATTTTGGGTATATTTGACGGATGAATTGATTTTACGCAGTGACTACGCGTTCCCTTTAGCATGTGTTTAGAAATTCAAATCGACATATTACTTTCATTAGTCGATTGCATTTAAAGATATTGCCACAGCGCATTTAATAGATTCATTGTCATAGATTTACCACAAATATCTTAGTGCATATATGTGTCGCTTTATTGTTTTGTGAGTTGCACATTGGCAGTTCTGTGACGCTGGCCTGGATCGGAGATCTATGGTGTAATTTCCTGGGGCGTTGGCCTCGTCGCTTTCTTTATAGCTACACGCGTGAATGGCATACTAGTATTTCAATGTGTTAAGACTTTAAGTAATTTTTTTGGTTAAATAACGTATTATGTACACGTGTTCATGTGTTGAGATTTTGGATGAATCTACATATACCACATTAGTGGGACCAAATAATTTTTAATGGAGTTAATTCAGGGACGTAGCTAAGCTATCTTTTCGACGCCACTACCTTTTACACCACATCTACATAAATATAACACTATAATATATACTATTGAAATTTTTTTGGATAAAATATATTCGTAAAAAAAACTGTACAGTTTGCAATTAATTTAAATTTTTAACACGTTACAGATGTACACTCTACTTCAACATTTTCAGCGGTGCCTGAAAAAATATTTTCTCTTATTCCATTCCATTCCATTCCATGTTGATTCGTAGGCTGTTGGATAATGAGGACATCGTTCGACACGCTGAATCTTGTGAAGAAGTGACGAATGCCTACGTCTAGGCAACAACGCTAAACATGCGGCATGTGGCAATTATACATGTTACATGTCCCTTCATGTTGCTTTAAATGAAATATTGAGTGCGGTATGAGTCATTGTCGCATGCTACCTATTGCCCAAAAGTTACTCAATGGAATTTCGCTTTAAGTGCTTCTAATCTGAGTGGCATACTGGAAATTAAACACGGGAAGCCTATAGTGATAACGTACTCTACGCGCTATTCATCTCATAGTTGATCGATTGGATTCATATCTGGGCTTTGATCAGGCCACTGTAATGTGGTGAGACTAGTAGTTTCTAAAATATCTAGCATTTTGTGTGCTACGTGGGGTTCGGCATTATCATGCATTAGTAGAAACTTTTGACCATATAAATTATCAAAAGGCGAACATGCCGCTGTAAGTCATGCATGTCCTCGATATAAATTTGCGCTGTCATTGATTGCCTATTAGGAAAACTTATGAAGAGGTGTACGTTTATAATGAAATTCCACCCCATACCATGACCGATCAAATCTTGATTAAACATTTCTTCCGTTCTTCACCACCCCTACTCGCTCTTGGCCATCTGTCATAATATTGAATCAAAATCGTGATTCGTCTGTAAATAAGAAGTCAAACCATTTTCGAATATTCCATTGGTCATAATTTGGCCTTCGTAATAATTGTTCTTCTTGCTTTATAGAAATAGTTACAGTTAAAGAAGATGAAGAAACAGAAAGTATTGTAACAATAGAGGACATCGAACTACCTGATGAAAAGGCGAAACACGTGCCTTCGATAATATCTACACCACCCAGCTATATAGTGGAGCTTCCTAAAGACATGACAATTATAGAAACTGTTCCTAGGGAAGGTTCACCTAAGAACCAACTAATAAAGAACAGGGTGATTAAAAAACGTAAAGGTAATAAAGAAGCTACATAAATTATCACTGTGGAAGAGTAAGCTCCCACAAACTACAGTAAATATTAAAGAGTTAGAACTTCCTGATGACTATGTACAAGAAATTCCAGGCATAAAACCTTCAGAAGCAAAATATATAGACTAACTTCCCTAAGAGGTAAATGTGTTAAGAAAGAGAACTATCAAAAAGCCAAAAGCAATTATCACGATCGAGGACGAGAGGACATTACCTGAAACTACGCTAACAATGGAAGAAATTCCTTGAGATAAAAGTATATCTGAAAAGCTTACATGAGGAATAATAAAGAAGAAGAAACCTAAAGACGTAGAATTCAAAATCGAGCATCATGAACAACCTACACCCCAAGAAAATCCTAAAGATAAGAAACAATTGAGAAGAGAAGTGTCTGTTCTCATAGCAGTTGAACGAAATTAAACCTCAGAATGTTAAGATCGGTGTGTTCGGGTGTAATAGGCATTTTTATTTAACACAAAAAAAATTTGATGACAATCACAATGTCAATAAAATGTTAATAGGTATTAAATACGGTTGCTTGGGATGTCACTGTTTCTTCGTCATAGCTTACTTGAATTGAATGAGCAGGAAAAGGTTGCAATCAAGGTTAATGAGAAATTCTTCGCTAAATACAATTCCAATAAATATGGTGTAACGTCGTCAATTTTTAAGATAAAAAGATTATTAAAAAAATCCGTTAAGAATTGCAACTTCACAGTTAGGTATATATTTTTTATTCAAGTACTGATGTATAGATTGAAACGGTTGACTTCTCCGCCGATATAAAATCTAACTTGAAAAAACTAATGGATACGGTTTACCAAATACCTTACCAATGATTAATTGTCCCCGGTGACAACTAATATAAAACAAGCTTATAATTCCCCATCGAAGAAGTAGTTTAAAGCCGCTTAGATGTATAATTGAGCCCTCGAAGGGCTACTTCAATCCTCTAACGCCGGAACTATTGTTTATTTATGGTCTGTTTCAACCCAAGATCTCCGATACCAACCTCATATGCGTAAAGTCCCCTCAGTGCTTTACACAATCCCTTAAATTACTTGCTAACTTACGTAGTATTGTTAGACTCAAACTTGTGTCCCTGCTTTAGAAATTAATTTGAACACTTGCTTACTAATTTACTAATGTTGCTAGAATGTGGGGTTCTCCCAAATTGCGTGCTAAATTGCTCAGTTAATAATTTGTAATTGTTATATATTAATTAGTAATTAATATTCAGGAAATCAACGCAAATATTAATATTGAATCAAATATATCTACTACTCTGTGTTACTGACAATTGAAACTGTTCAAATGAAACTGCTTTTTATGTTCAATATCACTAACAATAATTAAATTTCACACAATAATAATTAAATTATTATTAAAAGGGCCTAAGTAAATGTTTGGCGGTTATGAGTTATGCATGCCATAGTCCATTTGGTATCAATATATCTTTGATAATAAACAAAATAATTTGGCGATAAAAAGTTAGTGAGCTAATCCATCCACCATATTTGTGTTTATATCTCATTTATTATTAAACATTCATTTATTATTAAAAGCTCATTTTCTCAGTGTTTCATATTATATAAAAGTAGATGAGGAGCAGCAACTTTTTTTATAAGGAGGGAGTTGTTATATAAAACTCAAGCCTAGTACATGTATATATGTATAACATATACATGATATTCACAAATCATGACTTTCCTGTCATAGCGAAAGATAACAGTTTCCTTTAGCGTATTACAATGCGTTTCGTATACATATTAGTTTAATTGACAATATTGTACATTGCATCTCCTAAAACACTGTAAATATAAATACGTGTAATTGCATTTCATTCAGGAAAACATGTGTTTTTAAAATATTATGGATTTCCTATAAAATGAAAACTCGTACGTGCACAACAGGGTGCTTAAAATTTAAATAACATTAAAATGCTGCACTCTGTTTTTACGAGAATTACGAGGATTCTACACCTGCTTAATCAACACCCGCATATATACATATTTTACATTTTGCGCATTAACCCTGATTTGCCTTATGACAGAAATATAACGGGTGATTGATCTTCTCGAGCACCCATATTCCCGGTATCTCTCGTCGTAAAGTAGCACAAAGCAGTAATGACCCAATAATGAAGGATTTACTCTGGCCAAAAGCATTATTTCAGCGGAATGATTGCTGCATCTTGTTATCCTGATTGAGATAATTTTTATCTAATAATATAATCTTAATAATATAAAATAATTTTAATATAATTTCAAAAGACATGGTTCCGTTTAAAATTAGAAAGTTAATTGCTGTCCAGGAGATATCGAACACCCTGTACATTAATCTATATTTTTAAAAAACGCCAAAAAGGATACCAACAACCTGGGATAAAACACATTTTTCTCTGATAAATAGCAACGGCGCTACAAAGAAATTACTTAAACTTAAATAGTCAGAACATATGAAGGACATGGTGTATTGTTATTACCTTGTTATAAAAGTTATTCCTTTGGTATTACCAAAAAAAACAACACTTGAATCCACGAAAAACACTTTCACCTCGAAGTAATGCCCTCTCTTAGTGGAATTTTGCAACTGCAATCTCGTACTTCCTCGTTCTAGATGAATATACAGCTGATGATATTTTATACACAACGTGCAGCAATTCTCCTCCTTTTTTACATAAGAATAACGTCCTGCTCTGTTGATATTTACTTGTATTATCTTTTTGTATTGTGAGGTGGCATTACATGTGACATAAGTTGTCATTTGAAATTACCATTTGGAAAATATTTTTTCCGTCGACCGTGTATTAACGAGGTTAATTAATGTATACAAAATCGTTTATTAATGACCCCTATTAATGCATGATTTTCTATTAATAAACGATTTTAGTGAAACATACGAATAAATTTAAATTTCCAAATCAAGATGCCGTGTCATTAATCTGTCACTGTCAGTAATGTTACGCTTAATATTTGAAATATAATTTTGTAAAACACCTTCTTCTGTCTCCATACTTTCTGACAATGGTGCAGACTTTTCAGCCATTAAACGACTGGGTGGTTGGAAATCCACTGCTGTTGCAGAAGGATATATTGAAAATTCCCTACAAAATAAAGTTGTCATAGCTAAAAAAATCTTCTGTGAAACTCATAAAAACTCCTCATACTAGTTCTACCAGCGCCGAAACAATCATCCAAGATAACGACATAAACGTAAATTTATATTCAGAATACTTATCATAAAACTGATCATTTATCTATACAAACCCAAATCAGATTTGTGATACTTTATAATAATTAATGAATAATTGAATTTGTACTTAGTTTTCTTAAATAAAAATTTAAAATAAGATTTTCTCCACTTTATTCAAAGTACAGTCGACGGAAATTTTTTTTAACTAACTCGTATATTAAAACGCGATTAATAATCTCAACAATTAACGCGCTCGCTACGCTCGCGCTCATTAATACACTAATTCGTTAAATAACTATTACTTTAAATAAATATACTTTTAATAAATATTACTTTATTAATAAATTAACATTATTTCCACTCGCTTTGTCATCTGCTTATGTTATATGTTGCTTCAATTAAGTTGTAATTACTATGCCAAGTTTGAATATGTTGTATGTTCTACATGCTCAATGTTCTATTGAATCTTGGGTTACATGATATTTTTAGTGAATTCTTACCGATGAGTATCAAATTGTTTTATATAATGATTAAATTTATATATATTTAGATTTTTATCTGTTATTGAATATATTTACGTTATTGAATATCTTTTAATAATTATATATATGCTAATTACCTGGAGATTTACTAATATCCGACAATGAAATGTTTATTTAATGTATGGTATGATGTATATATCGAACTTATATGTTCCCTCTCTCGCTACAATTTCATATTGTTTCAATATATAATTAACAAGAAATACAACTTACTATCTGCGACTAGGTAATCCCCAAGTTTCAGTATCTATTTTCGTAAACAAGAAGCAATATAGTGGAACGCGACATATCAAAAGGAATTCCCTTTATGTGTGGGAACAGATCGAGGTGCAATTTTAAAAACAGCATGATATAAGTTCGGCTAAAATATGGCATTTCCTAGGATATAGCAGTAGACTGTAAACAGCTGCTGGCGACAACAAAAGGAGTCGAAAAAGAATAAGTACAAGTTCGCGACGAATCCGGCAATGGTAGCACGGAATGAATGTAATTGAAAGGTGCTTCTTGAGAACAGGCAATAACGAACTCAAGAGCCACCGCAGTGAGTTCCCGAAGTGGCTGAAATGTTGGTCAATATGGACCATAAGGTCTCCGCACATTACTGTACAAGGAAGAGTTTGCACCCACGTAGACGCTTGAGGACTGCTCTAAAAATAGTATGTATTGTTATTAAAATTTTAGTTTATAACATGTAGTTACGTAATTATTGCCGAGTGGAAATCAGTTGTTACCAATCTAAAAGAATCTGTATTTTACGTAACCAGCTCTTAGTCTATACGCTGTATTCTGTAATATTTTCTTAATATTCTTATCTTCAATTGTCGATTAGGAATAATAAAATGTCTGTGAAATTTGCTTCCATAAGTCTTACAAAAACATTAGTTAAAAACTAATATTGTTTGTCAAATTGGCTCAATAAATAGCATTGAAAGTGACAAAATATTTCCACAAATAATTCGAATGAAAGGACAAAAGCTTTATTTAGATGCGAGGTAATGATTAAAGCTGATGATAAAAAAATTAATTAAAATCCAGCTTTTCATTTTCCTCGCATTGAAATGAGATTTTTCTACTTGAAAAACTCAAAATGAAACAGATTTAAATTTGAAATGATAGCATCTGCTGTTAAGCAGGCTTGTCCAGAAACGTACTCGTGTAACATATTTTTTTATTTATATCGTTATAACTCAAGCTCGTGTTGTGTACGTTTCACGGCGTTTTAAATTTGAATCTATAATTTCTCGGCGGCGGCGTAGAAATTTCTGCGTTTTGTGCTCTTTTTGTGAGGTAATTCGTACACACGAAATACATTCATTTAGATATATCGTATGCCTTGCAAACATATTTGATCAAAGCGTGGCAACCAATTATTTTTATCTATAAATAAAGAATGTATAACTTTCTATACCTAACTATATTCCAATACAATTTTTATCGTATAGATTTTTTTTACGTAAAAATTTCCTCCCTTAAATTGGGTAGGTACAGATAGCACTCCGAACAAATTATAGAATACTGAATACAGAATGCATACACAGTAATTTTAGTTTACAGTATATGATTTTTTAGTAAGGATTTTCAATTGTTCGGTAAACTTTAAATCTACATCTAGAAAGATTATTTCTATTATTGATTACTAATGCAAAAATCGGGATTTTCACAGAGCTGCCAAATAGTGCCCAGGTGATATACACGTCAATGCGAATGCGTTGTGTACGCAAAACAGCGATCCGTTGGCTATTGAGGACACTTCGCGATGCCTAGCCATGTCCTATACCATGCCAATGTAACTATCATTTCTTAGCGTTCGCATACAGCACCTAGAACTGTGACCTTGAATGCTCCTTCTTACGTAGATACCTCCTACACGATAGAAAAGACGTACAAGTGAAAATGGACCGAGTTATACTGCAATTAGCATGCAGCAGAGCTGCCAAATAGTGCCCAGGCGATATACACGTTAATGCGAACGCGTTTTGTACGTAAAGTAGCAATCCGTGGGCTATATAGGACACTTCGCGATGTCTAGCTATGTCCTATACCATGTCAATGTAACTATCATATCTTAGCGTTCGCATACAGCAACTAGAGCTGTGACCTTGAACGCTCCTTCTTACATAGATATCTCCTACACGATAGAAAAGACGTCCAAGAGAAAACCGACTGTTTTACTGCAATTAGCATGCAGCAGAGCTGCCAAATAGTGCCCAGGCGATATATACGTTAATGCGACCGCGTTTTGTACGTAAAGTAGCAATCCGTGGGCTATATAGGACACTTCCCGATGTCTATCCATGTCCTATACCATGTCAATGTAACTGGCATATCTTAGCGTTCGCATACAGCACCTAGAGCTGTGACCTTGAACGTTCCTTCTTACATAGATATCTGCTACACGATTTCCTCTCTCTTCCTTCCAAATAGCCATATATATCTACTTCTTTCTCATTTAATAAGGGTTTGTGAGCATTTGACAAAATAGCAATCTGGTTTAAATCTGCATTAATATTGTACATTGCTGTTTTAAATTCTTCATGAGAAAAACTTATATAAACTTGTGTATCATCTGCATATTGATGGATAGAACTAAACTTGAGGCTGCCATGACAATCAGCGGTGTAAACAGAAATTAACAATGGGCCTAGTATGCTACCTTGAGGAACACCTAGTGAGTTGGATTTGAAGTTAGAAAATATAATATTGATATGCAATTTTTGTCGTCTTTATTTTCAAATAAAATATACTGTTAATTCACTAACAGTAAAATATTTCTACTTTCTACGTGTAATTATATGATGAAGTCTATCAAAGGCTTTCTTGTAATCTAATAAAACTAAACAAGTGATTTCATGAATATCATTAGCCCTAAATATATCATCGGATACATGTAACAAAGCTGTTGTACTACGACCAGCTCGAAATCCAGTTTCAATAGTTGGTAGAATTTTATGTTAATCAAGAAATAATTTTGTTTGCCCGGCTAATTACTAAAGGGCTTTGAGATATTTTTCTGTCTCTCATATGAGACTCCTATCGAAATATAAATTAGATAAATCGTGGAAAACTTGAAACGCCGGCGCCGTGACTGTAATTTCAGCAAAAATATTTCAAACGATTTTTTTGCTTATTATTTCCACATCTATATTGGAACATTGGAGACGTAGCCATGGCTGTCCTCTATAAAATCAATTTATATATCGCTGACAAAATAGCTTGATCGCGAGGAGGCCAATTATAAAAACAATTATTTTCCTTGGAAAAGTTTGCCTTTTAACATCGACTCTGAGCGTTCTGTAAATAGAGATGATGCTTCTCGATTAATTGGTTTTTTGCATTGTTTGATATAAACATATATATTATATTTAAATTTCTTTTAAATTTAAATTTACTCAATTATCTGACGCAAGTCCTGTCGGTTATAGGTTTGTATAAGGTGATCACATCATAATGATTTTTAAATCCCTTGCTAAATGCAATTAGCCATTGAGGACTTTTAATCAGGATGTCGAGAACTGCACAATATCAAATTCATTTTCAGCTTATTTATCCGAAATCACTTTTCCACAAGAAATGTGCGTAGTCCTTTGTGTATTGCATACATCAATATATATCACGAGCTGTTCCCAACTAGTTACATAAAGTAAAATATTATGCAACTAGTTACGAGATAAATTATGTTACGTTACATGCTGCGATTAAGAAATATGTCACTTTATTTGTCAAAAATAGAAGAAATATCTTACAAATATGCTACTCTCCGAAAATACTGCTTGTTTATGTATGCCAAGAGCTTTCCCTTGCAAGCGCATGTGCTGCAGTCTTCGGTAAGGTTTTAGAAGCTTTACTTACTGTTGGGCTATTTTTCATGACTAAAAACAAAATTTCAATCCACCAACATGGCTTTTATATAGAACGTTCTACTGCTGCAGGTCCTTTACCAGTACTTGTTCAAAGTATTACAAACTATATACCGACCTTTGCCAGGGCTTTGACATCATCGTACATCACAGTACTTTGTTGGATAATTTTTATATACACGATGATCTGCTTTTATGGGTTGAGTCATATTAGAAGTTAAATTATCAAGGTAAAAAATTAATATTCTACAGAGGTAGGCCACGTCAGGAATTCCACAATGGTCCCACCTAGGACTTCCTTCCTTTATCGTACTTCCCACTTGCCAAATTCTTAAATAGTTTTTCAACTATTGTTAACTACAACGAATGATCGACGCGTAAAAAAGTAGTATAGGTACCTAATAAATGGTAATCCATTTCGCACATAAATTGTGATGTTTGGAGAGTAGATGGTTTTTCGTACATCACAGTACTTTGTTGGATAATTTTGATATACACGATGATCTGCTTTTATGGGTTAAGTCACATTTGCAGTCAGATTATGAAGGTAAATAATTAATCTTCTACAGAGGTAGGTCACGTCAGGAGTTCCACAAAGGTCCCCCCTAGGACCTCTGTTATTTTCCATCTTTATCATACTTCCCACTTACCAAATTCTTAAATAGTTTTTCAACTATTGTTAACTACAACGAATGATCGACGCGTAAAAAAGTAGCAGGTACCTAATAAAAGGTAATCCATTTCGCACATAAATTGTGATGTTTGGAGAGTAGATGGTGTTTCTCGGAGATCTATGGAGACAATTAAGTCGACTATAGTACTTATAGGCCCTTTTTTATAGACCAATGTTTTTTATCTAACCATTTTATTGCCTGTATACAAAACCGCCTCTAGCAATACGGAGTAAAAGTCAATCATAACACCCGGCAAAAGTATCCAGAATAGACAGAAAACCAAAACAAAAGCCATCCACACAGACCAGCATCCATGTGTCAATTTTAACATTCCAATATATTTTAATAATTAATGCCGTTCATATACTTGAAACAAGCTTTAGTTGTATTAATAATAATTGACGTACGTATCACGGGGCAAGTCAGCAACTATGAAAATCTAGGTCAGGTTCAGATCCGCATGTTTATTTATACCCTGACCTGGCACAAGTTTTTATATATACAAGTGATTACTGCCAGATTACTAGTCAAATATAATTAACTCTTTACCTCTAAATCATTAGTATGGTCCAACTTTGCACAATGAAGTATAATACTAAGTATAATACTAAATTTGGCACAGTTATTAATAACAATATTAAAAATATACCCTGAAAGCGAATTTATGGGCCGAGGCCTACTTTCCGAGTTATAATTTTTTTAAATGTTTCGGGCTTCTTACGACTCCTGGAATACCTTCGCAAGTCGATGAAATTTGGCACAGTTATTGGTAACAATATCAAAAATATACCCTGAAAGCGAATACTTTCCGAGTAATTTTTTAAAAAATATTTCTGGCTCCCTACGACCCCCTGAATCCTTTTGCAAGTCGATGAAATTTGGCACAGTGATTGATAACAATATTAAAAATATACCCTGAAAGTGAATTTATGGGCCGAGGCCTACTTTCCGAGTTATAATTTTTTTAAATGTTTCGGGCCTCCTGCGACTCCCTGAATCCCTTTGCAAGTCGATGAAATTTGGTACAGTTATTGGTACAATAATAAAAATATACCCTTAAAGCGAATTTATGGACCGAGGCTTACTTTCCTTGTTATAATTTTTTTAAATGTTTCGGGCTCCCTACGACCCCTTGAATCCCTTTACAAGTCTATTAAATTTGGCACAGTTATTGATAACAATATTAAAAATATACCCTGAAAGCTAATTTATGGGCCGAGGCTTACTTTCCTTGTTATATTTTTTTAAATGTCTCAGGCTCCCTACGACCCCTTTAATCCCTTTGCAAGTCTATGAACTTTGGCACAGTTATTTATAACAATATTAAAAATATACCCTGAAAGCGAATTTATGGGCCGAGGCTTACTTTCCGAGTTAAATTTTTTTAAATATTTCAGGCTCACTATGACCCCTTGAATAATTTTGAAAGTCGATTAAATTTGGCACAGTAATTGATAACAATATTAAAAATACACCCTGAAAGCGAATTTATGGGCCGAGGCTTACTTTCCGAGTTATAATTTTTTTAAATGTGTCGGGCTCACCTTGACCCCTTGAATCCCTTTGCAAGTCGATGAAATTTGGCACAGTTATTGATAACAATATTAAAAATATACCATGAAAGCGAATTTATGGGCCGAGGCTTACTTTCCTAGTTATAATTTGTTTAAATGTTTCATGCTCACTATGATCCCTTGAATCCCTTTGCAAGTCGATGAAATTTGGCACAGTTATTGATAACAATATTGAAAATATACCCTGAAAACGAATTTATGGGCCGAGGCCTACTTTCTGAGCGATAATTTTTTTAAATTTTCCGGGCTCCCTATCCCTTTGCATAGGGTATTTTACAAAATATATTCTTAACTCCGCAAATGTTTTTAAACGTTCCGCCAATGGCACAGATTTCTCTTTTACTTCAATTTATTTCAGGGAAAAAATGCACGTGTGGTAACTGATACCGAATATAAAATGCGCAGAAAGTACCGTCCATTTGAAACTCTCTGTTGAAGTCGAAGTCAACTTCAAAGTTGCCTAATACGAGGAAAACACGGGTCGACAAGGTTATAACGAAATTGAGATGCTCGCTAAAGAAATATAAATTCCCGCAATTATAGAGTTATGAGAACATTCGCGTTTCCAAAGAATTGAGGCCATGTGGATTGCGTCCCCTAAGAAATCGTATTCACAGGTTAATAAAGACATTTTGCGCTGAACATTATTTACGCTTCATATATTTCAGCATGGCAATTCAAATTGTAATTCTTTTAATATAAAATTATCTTCTCAATAAATGTAAATAGAATTATTATTATTATATTATATTATATTCGCAAATTTAAATTTTAATAAAATTAGGTACTATAGTAAATTTAGAAGTTGCTTTTAAAAAGACGAGCCAAATCGATCTTTTAGGCCGGATTATATTCCACCGTACATTTTTAAAGCTTGTAAAGAATTGCCGATATTTCCACTTTTGACGATAAAACGTAGGTACTATCGAACGGTTGCAGAGAAGAAAATTATTTTACAAGTATTTACTGCATACAGAGAGATAACTCTCATTGTTCCAAGGATGAATTGATGGATATGTTTTCGGATTATACAGAAGCATCAAAGTCAAGCATATATACACTTTTAAGAGAAGAGAAGATACATGGAAGTGTATAGCCACCGAAACCAAAAAGCGGTCGCAATAAAATTGTAGTGGACGAAAATGCAAAAAATGTGATACGTAGAACGGTCCACGGTTTATTTAGAAAGAACAAATTGTCCACTTTAACTAAGGTGCTGCGAAGTATAAGTGGAAACAATATTATACATGAATTGTTATTGAACATGAATTTTACTTATGGAAAAGTAGACAGAAAGAGTATTCTCATAGAAAGATATAAAATAGTTGCTTGATGGATTATTATTGAATAGTTGCTTGATGGATGGATCTTCGAAAAACAAAAATGTTTCGAAACGAAGGGCCGAAAATTTTTTACACTGATTTAACAATTGGTTTAAAATTGCCGTCTGGAAAAGGTCGCAGTTTGATCACAACTCATATTGGAAGTGCATTTTTGCCTAATGGAGAATTAATATTTCAATCCAAGAAGATCGGAGATTACCACGAGGACATGAATTCCCAAGTATACGAGAAATGGTTTGCCGGCGTACTTAAACATTTGGAATCAGGAAGTATTGTAGTTATGGATAATGCGCCTTATCATAGCCGAAAATGTGAAGAAACCCCCCAGCAATCATGGAGAAAGAGAGTAATTCAAGAATGGTTAACAGAAAAGGGCATTCCTTGTCAAGAAAATTACTTGAAGGCGGAATATTGCAAGTTTCTAAGGTACATAATATCTATAAATATAAGAAACTGGCAGTGGATGAACTGGCATTGACGCATGGTTACATTGTTGAGATTACCTCCACATCACTGCGAATTGAACCCTATTGAATTGGTCTGGGTCCAAGCAAAAGGGGGAGTGGCGAGAGTGAATCGAACTTTTAAATCAGCACAGGAGAAAATTGGCAAAAGTGTATTCATCACGTGATGAAAGAGGAACAGATAATGTGGGATGTGGATTTGACGGCGGTTGATTAAGCCATAGAATCCATTATGATTAATATTGGAAATAGTGGCGACATTAATATTGGAAATGGTGGTTAGTATTGGCGACAGTGAAGATGAATTGGAAAGTGACTGAAAATAGTGATATTAGTTATACTTTATTACACCAAAGTAAAGCAACATTACAAACATATATCATTTTATATTATTTAACTAAAACTACTTAAAAAGTTTGCATAGTGACTTTTGCCGTAACGCAGGACCTTGGTGGTAAAAATTGCCAAAAACTGAATAAATTCCGAAAATTTTGTTTTTCCAAGTTTTTAAAAATCATTCCGAGGACTTCGAGCAAGAACACCTCTAATACAAGGACAAAGTGCTGCCTCGTGACGTCACCATCCGGAGGCCTACGAGATACTTATGTTATTACGGGCTTTATGTAGTTATTTAGGTAGGTATGTCTGAAATCGTTTTAATGTAGTTTTGGAGATCAATAAAAAGATCAAACTAAACAAAGATATTACGGCATAAATCTATCGGAGTCTATGAAAAACACAGGTAAAGAATAATTTAAATGGTTAACTGTTAACTGTTAACTGTCTGTTTCGAAATACAGTCAACATTACATGTGTCTAATGATTAGAGTCTAGATGGTTAATTGTTTTAAGAAACCTGAAAAGTAATTCGTAATTAATTTTAGACACAGGAGCAATATGAACAACTTCTTTAAAATATGAACAATTGCTAGTAATCATAAATGTATACGCATATGTCGCTAACGAATCGTTATTATTTATTGCAGCTCCTACAACATTACCACCTTTATAATCTAAATATGGATCAATGTGAATTTCATCCATTAGTAAACTAACATATTTGTCTTGGTCTTTTAAATATTTAAAGATTTTTTGTGCATATGTTAAAAAAGTTTTCTTCTCATCAATATGAGGATCAGTTAGAAAACCATTACAGACTCCTTTGATTGTTTCGGGATGGGGCAAAATTATAGGTCCACGATTTCGTAAATATCTATATACATGAAGACTAGTTGTATATAAAATTGAACAAAAAACCGTAGTGGTAGTGGAATATCTACAACGTTCTTTTGATAATGTTCGCAATTTAAGTTGATCAGAAATAAATTCAATTCCTTGTGAAACATTTTCGTCCTCGATTTTTAAGTTTTTACGTACATTGGACATAAAGTGCAAAACATGGTAAAGCTTTGACATGTCTGTATGTATGTCTGAAAATGTATTTCATGTAATTCTGTAAGTTTTTCGTCTTTGCTTTTTCGATACGATATTTTTTTTGACAGGTACTTGGGACAGTTCGGAAATTTACTACTGGATAGGGCTGGAACCTTTGATGTAACTATAACACTCGGAGTAGTTTCCACAAACACCAAAACACTTTCACTTCGCTCGACGCGCGTTTCGACAACCAAATTGGCATCATCCGGAGACGATCACTGGCGAAACGCGCGTCGAGCGAAGTGAAAGTGTTTTGTTGAAGTGTTGAAGGGGACTCATGATATATCGGATAACAAAACTATAAAAAGTGGTTACCATTCAATTCTGTTTAAAATAAAATACGTTGTCCATCAAACCAATTATTTATTTATAAATTAATTTGTGGTGGAAAATGAATATTGATTGGGTAATATGTAACAAGCATGGTAAGGTGGTGACATCCATTGTGAAATTGAAAGCAGAAATTACAAATCTAGTATTTACCGTAAAATATTTTTCATGTTTTTTCCACTTTCATTCTTTCATTGGGTAGGTTATATTTTATCTCAAATGTTTTAATTATGAAGACTTTTTAATTACATGCAATCTCAACCCCATGTGTTTACTATATATACTTTAAAATAAATGGGTCGCAAATTATTACGCTCATCCCTTGATGTACATACTTGATAAAAAAAATAAGGGGAGCGCACCCTTTTACACTCTTTATTTTCTCTATATTTTATGGAGATTATATCGCATCTGCATTTTAAAAATCCCAGGTAGGTATACGAATCTGCTCTAGTTTAAAATTCGGATCAAATGGAATATTATCCTGTACCTAAATAAATGTACAGGGCGAGTTCTTATAAATCTGTCGGTACGTCACGATACTGGAATTGGTAACCATTTGAAAAAAAACATGGCTGACATTATCGCAGGAATATATTAATATGGTTAATTTTACGGCAAAATATCACGTTATCGGAAAAATTGATAGAGCGTACTGATATTATATATTTTTATTTTCGTTATTTATTTTTGTTCAATTTATAATTGGAAAATGTTTAAAAAAAAGTATTCATGGAAGAGATAAAAACAAATAACAATAAACCATCTTACTGTAAAATATACAGTATGGCCAGAGACATTTTAATACGGGGAGACATTTTTGGCCGATCCAAGATTGTTCAATTAAATGATACTAAGAGTACAAGATATGATCACTTGGGAAACGCGTTTTGAACAAACTTGCGTATGACGTCACCCCGTGACAAAAATGTATGTTTTAAATGTTTCATCATAAAGTTTCGTTATGATTCGACTCGATATAACTATTTTGGACATTGTTTAAGTATACAGGGTGTTTACGAACTTGAGAAACATTTTATATTTTAATTTTTCTCGGTTATTAAAGCACTTTCATTAGGTTTATTTTTTGTAAAGCATTTACTTTTAGCATAATATATTGTCATGAATTAAAAGTAATCTCCCAAGTTATTATATGCCCTGTACAGGTAGGTACAAAAAAGAACAAGACAACCCAACCAACATGATATTCCCGCTCATTAAAGGGCCTGTACCCCAAACACTGGCAAATAGCTGTGTCGGAGAGCTGGGAGCTGGTACTTTGCCGTTAAAGGTCTACACCGGCACGACCTGAAATCAATGACTATCCACGTCTATTAGTCCAGGCTGTGAACCGGAAAATAAAAAAAAAACATGTAGCTTCAAATCAAAAATGTTTTGTATATTTCGTTTCAGGGGGTCCTCAGGATCATTCATACACCTTAAAACCTCTTGGGAACCCAAATCCCACCCTTTGGGGGGGCAAACGGCTGAATATCCCCCCCAAATTATTAAAATATAAAAGTATTTTGGCATTTCGAGTGCACCTAGGAGGTGTTTTGGGTCGCTGAACCCGAATACGACATCAGATTTACTTGGACTCTATCATAGGGGTGGTAAAATCCATAAAGTTGGCCAATTTTGCACCCCGGGAATGTTTTTTCGCAATTTACTTGTTTTTGGCATCTCGAATGCACCAAGGGGGTTTTTTGGGTCGCTGAATACGATTCCAAAGCCAGATTCATTTGATTATCATCATAGCGGTGGTAAAATTGATAAAATTGCTAGTTTGGCACTCTTTTAAATGTTTAATATTTTTCCAATTTAAATTTATTTCGAGGTTCTCCCCTTTTTAATAATAATAATAATAATAATAATAATAATAATAAACCGTTAGTCCCCTCCTTTTCTGCATCTCACTCCTGTCGTTATCTGTTGCACTTAGAAGAACCCGTGGTTATAACTGCGGCCCACCCGGAAACAGGAGGCATAAGGTCACTCATTTATTTTATATGGATGATCTTAAGCTATATGCCTCCGGGGAAAGGGATTTACAACAGTCCCTCCGAGTGGCGCAAGAGTACACAGCGGATATTGGTATGGAGTTTGGGTTGGATAAATGTGCACTGATTCATCTCAAGAGAGGACGATGCGGGGACTACGAAGATGATGCGCAGCTGGTAGACGGAGGCATCTTACACCACCTTGATGCAGGAGAGACGTATACCTACCTGGGTGTGCCACAAAGTCACATCCAGGAGGTAAATATTACAAAAGACGCTCTCCGCGGCAAGTACCGCCACCTGCTTCAACAGATCTGGTCCTCAGAGCTGTCGGGGACCAACAAGGTGGCGGCGACAAATATGCTTGCCGTTCCGGTTCTACTCTACTCCTTTGGAGTAATCAAATGGACACAGGAGGTGCTGCAGCAACTCGACGTGGGTACCCGCAAAATGATGCATCTCTGTCGGAGTTTGCATCCGAGATCGTCCGTTCCACGGTTATATCTCCCACGACAACAGGGAGGCCGTGGACTCTTGGGATTGGAGTGTCTCCACAACAGAGTAACCCTGGACACAGCCTGTAAAATTATCAGGAGTTCGGATCCCCTACTCCTCATGGTCAAAGACCATGAAGGAGCTGGCGTAGGAGCTTTTATATATAGGGCAGCACACAGAGCAGCTAATAGCCTAGGTCTCGACTTCGACACCGAGCAGAATAATCCAAACTCGGTCACCGAGTTGGACCCTGCTCGGTTGAAAGCCCACCTTCGGGCTGCTGGAAATACACTTCGTTTTCAGCAGCACAGGGATAAGCCATTGCACGGAGTCTACTATAGAAATATAGAAGACTTAGGCTTATCCCAAAAGCTGACCTTTAGCTTTTTGAGGTCAGCTGGGCTGAAGTCAGAGACCGAAGGTTTTATATTAGCTTGCCAAGATGGTGTATTAAACACCCTGGTCTACCGAAGCCGCGTGATGGGTATAGAAGTGCCTGACGTCAGCTGCAGAGCATGTCGTCGGGCCCCAGAGACCATTATGCATTTGCTGTCAGCTTGTCCAGCATATGCGGTCTCTGCCTATATCCATCGACATAACGCGGCATTACGAGTGCTGTATTACCACCTACGGCACTCGTACGGTATAGATCAGACACCGGTGTTGCCCTATGCTCCGGGGGATATTGAGTCCGTTGTGGGGAATGAGAGGTCCCGGTTATACTGGAACTATTCATTCCCCACCGTCAGGCGGATACAAGCCAACAAGCCTGACATAGTCCTCCTCGACCACCGATGATGTTCGTTATAGAGTTTTCGGCTCCCGCCGAAAAGAACATCGTCTTGAAAGAGGAGGAGAAACGGACAAAATATCGAGATTTTCTCTCTGAACTCCGCAGGCTGTACCCGGGTTATTCTGTTAAAATAATGGTTCTTATTATTGGCTCTCTCGGAGGTATGCGACAATCATTGCTCTCAGAATTAAGAACCATCCCAGCATGCCGTCAATCGGCAGAAGTCATCTCTGGGAAGATGCAGAAGGCCGTCATACTTGTCTCGTTGCGTCTACTCAGGACACATGAATTACGACCTCAATGACCGCTTACCCCGCGGACGTGGGGAGCTGTCGTTGAGTAACGAGGCTGGAGGGACTCTCTGGACTAGTCGAAGGCCAGGGGGGACTTACCAGCACAAAAAAAACAACAAAAAAATGATAATAATAATAATAATAATAATTATACCTGGGTACGTTTCTTACGAAATGGTGCACCTGCCGCGCTAAAAAGGCTGTATATTAATACCCCACCTATACACATAGTTACTTCGACCCCTATGATAGAGTTCGAGTAAATCTTATGTCGTATTCGGGTTCAGCGACCCAAAAAACCCCCTTGGTGCATTCGAGATGCCAAATACAAGTAAATTGCGAAAAAACATTCTGGGGGTGCAAAATTGGCAAAATTATGGACTTTACCACCCCTATGATGGAGTCCAAGTAAATCTGATGTCGTATTCGGGTTCGGCGACCCAAAAAACCTCCTAGGTGCACTCGAAATGCCAAAATACTTTTATATTTTAATAATTTGGGGGGGATTTTCAGCCATTTGCCCTAATTAAACTTTAAAATAATGTATTTTATAGATGTGTCAAATTTGAATAATTGAAATTTGTCACGGAATGACGTCAGCAGAGGGAGAGAGATAGGGGATCGCATGCGCTTTAGCATATCTTGTAGTCTTAGTATCATGGTCCAATCCTAGTCGTCTTTTTCTCCCGAACGGGTCATTTGCCAGGCTTACTGTTAAATTTACTTGAAGTCTTTGAATACCCTAAGAGATGTTCGAATAATCTGACAATTTCAAAGAATCTGCTTCATTTTAACACAAAAATGTTATTGAAAACAGCTTCTTGTTAAAGTAATCTATTGTATTTCCTTATTGCGTTAATAATATATGGTGAAAACCGAAAATGTACTGTGATTTGAGATATAATTAACGTCGGTTTAATGCGTTTTACTCGGGTTTTGCGTCAAGGTCGATTTATGAATGGAAACAGATGTTGAGGGGTTGCCGAAACTCCGTTGTGTACTTGTGTTTTCTTTAGTATATTCTATGACTATTTGTATTTATTGCGATTTAGTTGAACAATAAGTGTGTAATTATGGCGCACTCTTGTATAGTTTGTTATGGGTATAGTGCGTTGCCGAATGACCGCCGCCGCAGCCGCAATATTCCATTATCACTCTCTCGCACTCACTGCACTTTGTAGAACAATAGTATATCGTCTCTTCTAGCGTTTTATGATTGAACCGTTGTTAAAAAGTGAGTATGTCCTATGTTCAATAAACTATTTCACTATTTTCCCGTGATTAAATAATTTTAAAGAATGACACAGTCCTCGATAGTAATGATCAACTGAAATAAAACGTAGACATCAGACTATAAAGATTTAAAACTGTAGCACTCGTATCTATGCCAATACAGTAACCCTAAAAATAATCAATTGCCATCGCTTCAGATAAATTGTACGTTAGGTAAGAAATTCCTCCACTCTATAGTCAATTGAAAACGGAGGAAATTACTCAGTTTCTCGCTGTATCTATTCCACTCTCTGCTATTATCCCAGATCGGCTATTCCAAATTACTCTTTGTGTTCCTTTTTATTCTTGTAATGTTGCTATATGTATTCTTCTACCACACCTCCCCATTCAGTTGATGTAAGTAGCACAGTTTTACATAATACGTATATCTCTAGCGGCAATTTTCACCGTGTTCTACTTTTTATGAAATTCGATAAATTGGAAAATTACTTATTCATGGCTGTTTTCCTCTATTCTATTTTATAAAGTAGCATCTTGTGTATGAAATGAAAAGCAGAATAAATACCATGTGCGTCGGCGTCGTTTGGTATCAAGGAGGAACACATTTTCATATCGTTAGCTAGTAAAAGGTATTCGTATCAGTAAGACTGAGGCAAAGCATATATTATATAAAAAAATATACAGGCATAATTTTGAGAAAAAGTAGAGGCATATTTTATAATTAAAAAGTTGAATTGGAGAACTAATCATAATAATAATGGGCCTTGCGAGTGCTTTAATACCTCTTAAGGCGCTCGTATGTGATAGACGAGACACCAGTGCTGCCTTAGCCCCGGGGGATATTGAGTCCGTTGTGGGTAGTGCTGATGAGTAGTGCTTTTAATTTATCAGAATTACTCATTTCCCACCATCAGGCTGATATCAGCCAATAATCCTGACGTAGTCCTCCTAGACCACTAACTCAAGACAATGTTCGTTATTGAGTTGTCGGCACCAGTCGAGAACAACATAATCTTGAAGGAGGAGGGGAAAAGGACAAAATATCGAGATCTGTTCTTCGAACTCCCCACTTTATCCAGGCCATACTATTAAGATTGTGGTACTGATTATTGGAGCTCTCGATTGAGCAAAACACACACTGCTTTCGGAATGAAAACCACACCGGCATGCCGAAATTCGGCAGAAGCCAGAAGGCTGTTATCCTGGGCTCATTACGGCTACTCATAGCATACGACCCTCGAACCGAATAGTTACTAACCCCATGGACGTGGGGAGTGACTGTTGGTATTGCTCCAGTTGCCCTCTGTGGATATGTCGAGGCCACAGAGAAGAGTGACTGGTTATCTTTAAAAAAATATATAATTTATTTCTCTTTTAACCTACTTCAAAAAAAGAAGGAGGCTCTCAATTCGGTTGTATTTTTTTTATGTTTGTTTCCCCAGAATTCATTTACAAATCACTTTTCAAATTTTACTTTTCGTTGGAAAGGGGGTATTTTCAAGGGGGTTCGATTTTAGTGTTATTGTCATTGGACCTTGGATTCCGAAGATATACCGGGGAACTCTCCAGATATACCAGATGTAATGGCGAATGCGCCGGTCACAATACTAATTTATAGAATATATCCTCGTGTTACGGGCGCGGGGGTGGGGGATGTTATAACGAAAAAAAACCTCATCAATTAGTTTTATCTTTTTCTTATCTAACATCAAGACAGGGGGTTCTCAAAATGTGGTCCATTAACCTCCATACATTAGAGGAATCGATTTTTAAACTTTAGCCATTTAAAAAAACTACAAGCCGAAAAAAAAGTTCAGACAAAAGATGTTTATTTTTTCCCAAAAAAAACAAACAATATGCGACCATAAAAATGGGGTTCTCATTTAAAAAAAAGTCACCCCTTCCCCTTCCAAGGCGTGAGGGATTGGGGGTGGCTTTTAGTAGCAATGTATTGGAATAATTTCACCCTCGGAACTCCACAACTTTTGTTTAAACTTTTTTTGATTTGCCCCCTTGTTTCTAAGAGTCCAAAAAAAAACATCCAGTATATATATATATATATATATATATATATATATATATATATATATATATATATATATATATATATATATATATATGTATATATAAAGAAGATACTTACCCGTTATAAATCTGGACATACATACGGAAACGAAACATTTAAAAGTTGTACAAGTTCTTTCGCCTGTATTGAGGCTCTTCAGAATTATGTACGATTTACTTATACCTAAGTAATTTATACTTAGATTTATACTTATCTAAGTAATTTATACTTAGATTTTCTATCAACACCGACCATTCTCACAGTGACAATTTTATGTGATATTAGTTTTGACAGAGAACTCACCTTCATAGAAAACGACTACCTAGTCTACTATTTATAATAATTGTTCTTCATGAACATATTGATATATAAAACCATTTGGCATACATTGCCACCGACTCCAAACACTACAATAATTGATTATTATGGGCCAAAAAAATTTATTGTATTCTAGGTAAGAATGAAAAACGTAATTATTTTTTACTTTTTAGTGCATTTTTTTAGAATGAATTTTTTTGAAGTCGGTTTTGTTTCATGTTTTGTTAAAAATATTTTTTAGAAAATGCAAAATATTGTAACGGAATCAGTTCAGAAACAGAACTGAAAAAAAATTTCTTTTTGATTTTAAATACAAATACAAATTTCGAAAATATAGATATTATGTAATAGTCCCCTGTGAAATATACAAAAAAATCTCCCTTGAGCTCCTTCATGATGCAAGTGTGGGAATGTTCTCAATCTCGTTCTTTGACCTTGAGGAAACAGAATTTAAATGCTGGTACTCGAAAATGATGAGTTTTTATCATACCAAAGGTATGATAAAGGTACAGGCCTGTAAAAATTGCTAAAAATAAGAATCCTTTTTCGTAAAAATATACACTATATACACCCCTGTTTTTAAATTATGCGAGAAAGTTCCTGTCTCAAAAGAAAATATAACGATATATGTATGTAAGTGATTCAGTAATTAGATAAATAACTTTGTCGTTTGAATGTCATCAGAGCCTGACGATTTTTTGGCTTAAAATATTTTAATCAATAAATTAATAATTAATACAAATTATTAATAACTGTTTTCCAAACAGCACCTATAAACTGGGTTAAAACATAGATCTGGTAGATAGAATCTAGTTGCATATATTCAGTGCTATTTGAAATATCTGGTAGTAAGGATGTATTCACTTTGTACAACAAAGTCATAATGTTAACCTTGTTAGAAATTTTAATGCAATGTTATCATCAGTTTTGTTATGTCTTTCTGGGTTACGTACCTTACGCCCCAACCGAAAATGACAGTCATAAAATTTAACTATAAACAAAGTTTAATGACTTCTGGTAATGTTGTTTATTTATTTATTTACTGCGACAATAAAAGCTGCTTTCGATTTAGATTAAGTAAATTTGAGCCCACTCTCGTCTAGGTCTTATGTGGAATAAGTCTATCTACTTCTAGAAGATCCTTAATTTAATTTGGAGCTTAAGAGAAACAAACTACCGGTTGCGCGGACTGGATTTGATTTAAAAATAAATAAAAAATGGTACAAAAAGTATATCTACCTTTCTTAGAATATTTATACTTTTCCATCCGACCATAGTTTTTGTTTCCAGGCTGCATTTATGGTACATTTTACATTGGGCATACCTACTAACTCGACTATATTTTTCGAAGACTTTAGAACCATATGTATTATGACAAAATCATGTGAACTACTATATTTCAACAACTATATTTGTCCTTTCTGGAGCTGTGCTCAAAGTAATGTACTGTCGAAGTGTCAGATGGAGCGTTATTTATATTCGAATGTAATTATTCCTACAGTGAGCATGAAATTATTGCACGATCACCCTAATAAGCGGCAACAATTGAATTTACCGTGACCGAACACCAACCGGCGCAATGTTTTGCCATTAACAATGCACTCATCAACGCTCAATAAAGCTTTAAATTGTATCGCGAGTAGATACTTGAAAACAATACATCAACTATTATTTTCGCCGACCTGACCATCAATGGACGCTCAATAAGTCGTAATTAGAAGTCACTTTATATTCCGATACATGAAATTTGTTTCAAATTCAAATCGATTCATCCAAAAAAGGCGCTCTCGAAGATCGGCTCTGCCTGCTTGACGGATTGTCCTAGAGTAACGATTCGGATTTTATATTTTTCTTGAAGAGTCGTACAATCATAGTATAAAAGAATAGTAATGATTTCACGAATTTTAAGTATACTAAAATTAATATTTAAGACTGAAGAGGCACCTTAAGAAATTTTTTGAAGGATTAATAGAATTTTTTTTCTTAGGAAAAACACAAAAATACACTGACGTACATAAAAAGTGGTGCACCTACATTTTGTGGCGCACCACGAAATTTGATTGTCGCTGTGAAGTGAAATTTTATTTGTATAGAATTCTTAGGTTGGTCACGGTGTTTACCATTCTTTTTTCAATATTCTCTTTTTTGAATCACCTCTCTAGCCCCTTCAGCAACGAAGATGCGACATTTTAGATGAAACGGTGTTATTAAGTTTGATATTCAACAAGGAGGCCGTGGAGCTGAAAATATCTAAAAAGTTCATCGTTTAAGAAATGTTTAGCGTTTTCGATTACGGACTCTGAAATAATTGTTACTTACAAGTACAAACAACATCAAAAAGAAATAACAAACAAAGAATTATTCGACATTTTAGTAAAACGACTGTAATTATTAATGATTAAAACAATAAACTCAAAAAATAACTGAACAACAAACTAACTAATAACGAGTATTTCCTCCTCTGGCTGCTATAACAGCTTCCATATGCTTAGGCATGCTTTCAATCAAATTTGTGATAGTGATTTGAGGGATATTGTCCCATTCTTCTGTAAGAACAATCCTAAATTCATTCAGATTCTATGGGTTGCGTCTACTAACACGTTGTCCCAATTCATCCCACAAATGCTCAATGGGATCCATATCAGGGCTTTTAGCAGGCCACGGCATACGATTAATTCTGACATCGTTTAAAAATTGTGTTATCATCACTGCTGTATGCGGTCGTGCATTATCTTGTATTAAGAGGAATTCTTCGCCAATGTAAGGTGCAAATGGGACAACATGTTCATTCAAGATCTCTATGTATCTAACTGCATTTAGAGATTGCCGTGGTGGAAACACAAATAATTCTGTACGGGCATCGCTGGCAATTCCACCCCATACCATTAGTGAACCACCGCCAAAACTCTCCCTTTCACTGAAAATACCATCCTCGTATCTTTCCCGTCGACTTCTCCAAACCCTCCGACGGCCGTGTAGTGATCTCAACATGAATCTTGATTCGACAGTGAATAAGACTTGAGACCATTGCAACTCATTCCAAACAGGATGAATTCGAGCAAAATCCAAAAGAGCTACTCGATGTCGTCGAAGAAATCGCATTCCAATAGCAGGTCTTCTTGTGATAAAACCTAGACAAATTGTTCGATCTGACACAACTGTTCCTCGTGCGTTTCTTAAATTTCGGTTTGTGATCACAGCTGTTTGATAGGGATTCCTCGATAGCAGGACCAATAAATCGATCGTCAATATTTTGCATAATTCTGGAACTACCCGAACCTGGACGTCTGCTGTATTGGCCCGTTTTTCGGTGGCGCTGGATCGCTCCTCGCACAGTTGTTTCTGGTAGACCAACAATACGAGCTGCATATCTTTGACTCCATCCATCTTCTACAAAAGCCACAACTCTAGCTACTTGAATTGGACTAATTTGCACTGGCATTTTCTTTTAGAACGTTAACTGAATTTTTTTTTCACGAGAATTTCAACTGAATCTTGTGACGTTTCAGTGTTAACTGTTACCATAGCCTCCTTGTTAAATATCAAACTTAATAACACCGTTTCATCTAAAATGTCGCATCTCCGTTGCTGAAGGGGCTAGAGAGATGATTCAAAAAAGACAATATTGAAAAAAGAATGGTAAACACCGTGACCAACCTAAGAATTCAATACAAATAAAATTTCACTCCACAGCGACAATCAAATTTTGTGTCAAAATCATAATCGGTTTTTAAAGGCTGTACATATTAAACAATACATTTTTTATGGAAAGCCAATTACAAAATAGTCATTCGCAAGAATCTCCCTTTCAAACAAAAAAAATAATCAAAATCGATAGGCTAGTTTAAAAGTTATTGAACATCAAATTTGGGACAAAATCTAGGTGTGCCACTTTTTATGCTTAAGCTTTAAATGCATTTGAAATTCTTCGACCAGTTTTTAAATTGCATGATATTTCCCTACAAAATGCAACAATCTTTTATTCCAAATAATATATGTACTTATTATTATTATTTTTATTAATGTTCTACAATTTTTTCTCCTACCTCTCAGATGCTCATTCCGCTCCGATTTATATGCTCATATTTTGTCGAATAATATTCACATAATCCACTTTGTAATCGCCACTTAAGCATAATACAACGATCTAAGTAACACTTACCTTTTTTACAAGCATCCTCGGCTAGAGACAAAGCGGGGAAACTGAAAATACGCTCTCCGCCCATTCGATATACGCACGTTACCTCAGTTTTTAGCCTCTCTAAACCACTTAGGGTCAATTGCAGTTTGTTTTTAACGCACCCCTTGTCATCAGCGTTACCCAGAAGGTTTTAAACAAAGCCTTGCCCCAAATTGCTTGTGGCTCAGCCTCAGCGCAAGATTGTTTATTATTCTTTTAACGTGGTAACGTGTTGAGGATATATTTATATTACGGCTATTCGTTATATTTACCTAATTTTATATGTACAAGCTATAATTAAGGGGAATAATATATATGTGCTCGTGTTTACTTCATTACGAGCAGGCTGTTGTTTTAAGTTGTGTTAAAGCATGACTTGTTTGTGATTTTACAGCAGAACAGCTCTATGGCAGAAATATCTGATTTTATGTTCCATGGCAATTTTATAACATATTACTTACATGGTAGATGAACATATAGATCATGAAGGACTCACCTAAAATAGAAAATTTTTTATTATATTTTTATATTAACTTACTTATATGTGTATTTATGGTGATATATATTGAGTGTCTCAAAATTAACACAAGATTTGAATTAAATAGAAAACACAGTTTTTAGTCTTTTGATTGTTATTTTTTAATTGAATCATAAAGTACATAGGATAGGGTTATTTAAGGCACAACACATCGGGCAAACGGCCTCCACGGCTTTGCATGCACATACGCACTCGTTTGTCGAGATTTGCCATGACCATTCTGCATAAATGTGGCTTAATTTCGTTGTAGCAGCGTTGAATCTCCTCCTTTAATGGGTAACATCTTGGCCTATAATATATTATTGTGTGCACAATTATTATTTAATAACATTCATAAATAATATATACAACTTTAATATAGTATTGTGGAATTTGATATTTCAATTGAATACTGAGAAAATTGAGCATTACATGTGGCAACTGCGCGGTATCTTATATGGGGTCAGTTAACTATACATACATATTGAATGAACTGTACATTAAAACAATACGATATAAAAACCAAGTTTCTAGAAAATCAGGTATAATTTCATATAATTTATTCAGTTATAATCAGTTATAATTTTAATTTATATAATTCTTATGGCACGCTCGCAAGCCTCGATTGGTTCTACTTATAAAATTCCATAAGTGTTCAATAGGATTAAGGTCGGGACATCTTGATGGTCAATTCATTGTCTTGATCCCCACTTCTTGAAGATAATTTTCCACAACCCTAGCAATGTGTGGCAGTGCATTGCCATTTTTTGTCCCTTTTTTCAAGGCGGCCAAATGCGCGCTTTCTAGTTGTTTCAAATTGAAGTAATTCTCCCGCCAACAGCAATTTGAAACGCTCGCTCGCTCTGTCTATTAGCCTAGTAGTTAATTTATAATATTTACTAATATTCACCAGATGCTACTGTGCTAATTAATATATAATTATATTCGTGTTATCCATTTTGTGTTAAATAAAACACGACGTGAATAAATCACATATTCACGTCGTCTGTAAATTTATTCCTGCTTGGTATGATATTTTTCTATAAGCCAATTTTATAGAAAAAGGAAAAAAAGGTAAATTTTTATCAATTATCTCTAATCCTCAATCGTCATGTTTCCAAGTCCCTAAACGCCATGCCACTGGTTTTATAACAACATCCAATCATACCCTGGGCTCTCGTATAATACCAGCGACTATAAATTTCCCCATAAACACTGAGACTAATAATTGCGTATGCCTGGACATGGATGTAAAAGATTTACCGACATTTTTAATGCTGTAGAGTGTAGACATAAACACTCTGTAATTTGCATTCTAATAAAACTGCCGTTTCATCACGATTTCACATTTTTTTGTTTAACTGTTAAATAGATTAGATTATAAATCTGACTGTTTCTATGCCCATATCTTTTATGAAGTTGAGGCGATTTTGGCTGTTTTTACTACTTCTTTTATTGGTTTGAGATAAGAGACTGAAAGCCTATATACTCGTCTTGGACAGTTTTAAATGTCTGACCCAGATTCAGGAACTTATTTGTAGCTAGTATGCTTCTGAATTGAATCATATTTAATGTACATACTATGATAAGCATAAAAAAAGTGTTCAAATGTATTGACAATTTACTTCGCATATATTTAAAAATAATGGTAAAAGTTATTTCATGTTTGCAATAACTATCACACTAACACTATCCTTTAAGTAAGTTTGTAATTCTGACTATGCGCAGGGAACAACTACTCAGAGGGTAGGGATCATTACCTGCATTAAATTATAACAACCAATCCTGATTGACAGGAAAAATTATTCGTCAATTCATCCACCAAATTCCTTGTTTGTATTAATTTTGCAAGGTGTGTATAATTTTACGCTTATAGTAAGCAACTTGTTTTATCCTTCTCCGCCAATGATTTCTGCCAGTTGATTATTCCCTTTCTCGCGTTATATAGGGTAAGCTAAGGTATGTAGTTAATATAGTGATATAGTTAAGTTCATGATAAATTTTCAAAAATCTACCACGATCTTGCCTATTGCGTTGGAGCAGCAGTTTTGCAGTGGAAAGGTTTGGCAATATCCAACACATCATTCGCCATGGGCCTAAACATTGACACAAGATCTTTTACAGTGTCGTTCTTTTCAATGGCGGAAACCAATATATTCTGTAGTGAAAGTTTTTTGTTTATTTTTTAAATTTATTATTTAAATTCTGACCACTATCCCCGTATAAATTGGATAAAAATTAATTCCTAAAGTTGAAATAATGAGTATATTTCATATTATACTTAGAAACGAACTGAGAGGCAAATATTTAAATGACTTTATAATTTATTTTAAATTTTCCTATTTCATAACCTAAAAAATTGCTAGAATAATATACAGCAGAACTCGACACGCAATTATTTAATTACCTTATTAAAATGCTAGAACTCGGGTTTGGATTATCAGTGCAGATGATAAGAAAAATAGCTCATGAACTTGCAGAACATGCTGGAAGAGACAATTTCTTCAATAAAGAAAACGATTCCCCAAGTAAATGGTCGTGGCCTCAATACAAAAAACGATTTATCTCACGGTCCGTGTTCCTGAAAACCTGGCTGCTTATAGAGCCTCAATGTCAAATCCTGAAATAATGGAACTTTTATACAAAATTGGAACCAATAATGGTTAGGATTGGAGTTTAAAATAATTCAGATCATCTATGCAACTGCGAAGAAACTGGATTTTCCTATGTTGTCAAACCAAACAGAGTAGTTACCTCGCTTGGGAAGCGTTTCGTCTACAAAAGAGCATATGCCGATAGAAGGGAGTCTAAAACCATGCTGGGATGTATTTGCACCAATAGAACATGGATTCCACCTTTAATAATTTTCAAAGGTGTCCGTTGAAACGACAGTTAGCATGACTGTATGTTTCCCCAAAAAGATGAATTAACAGTCACATTTTCGATTGATTTCGGTTCTTTATTGCAACAATTCCACCTGCTCGCCCGACAATTTTATTTATGGTACATATGGTACATCAATACCCAAGCTATATCGCTTGCATCAGCAAATGATGAAGTTAACATGTTATTTACGTATTTTACTATTTCTTGTTTCAAAATTTTCTTTTACTTTAATGTTCAGAATATCGTTTTATTTAATAAATGTATTTATTTTTTTATTAGAAACACAACAATTTGCAAAAATTTGATTATCACGAATATGCCTCACCTCTATCACGAAATAACCTCACTGGGACGGGGTTTCTTTAAATTTTTTGTCGTTTCTACAACATTTTACATACAATTGTAGCAGTAATCTGTGCCCAAGTGGTAAGTCTTTCGTCCTATAATATATTTACTGTGAATATCATCAACATCCTATATGATGTTGATTTATTTACATTTCCGGCTCACACTAGCCATTGGTTACAGCCGCTGGATGTAAGCGTTTATAAATCCTTAAAAGCTCACTGGTCCAAAAGCTTAAATAATTATGTGAAAGAAAAACCATGTTTCATACAAGTTTCCTGAATCCAGCGTTCATCTCATTTTTTGCGCATCAAACATTCAAAATGCATTTAGATAATCTGGGATATGCCCTTTCGATAGGAAAGGTATTCCTAAGGAAGCTCTTGCGCCATCTATACTAACTTCAAATGCGATAGAAAATGATGTTGTAACAGCTCCTACTTTAACCAAACTCTGAAATTAGTAGCATACTGACTTCAAGAGCAAAGTGCCTCAATACTTAAGCTAATGTGCCGTCTATATGAAACGATGATCCACGTCATCATGTCTTCCCCCATCACCGATTCCCATGGTTTCTTCGAAACCGCCAGCTGCAGCTGGCCGAAAATCTAAGAAAGCGGTTTCTAAAAATAATGATTGGGACTGTGGAATGTGTGGTAGCAGTTATTATCTAGATGTCAAGAAAAAAAATCGTTGCCATGTGGGTCGAATGTTCCTAATGTGTCGTTCCATACTACGTTACGTGCCAATCTTCTGATGGCAAAGAGGATGCTTTCCTGTGCGATATGTGTGGTAACAATGAAGGCACTGATGATGATTCTGAAGAGGACTGAAAAGTTGTAAAAGTTAACATGTTATTTACTTATTTAACGATTTCGTGTTTGAAATTTTTTTTTTACTTCAATATCGTTTTATTTAATAAATGTAATTATTTTTTTATTAGAAACACAACAATTTGCAAAAATTTGAATATCACGAATATGCCTCACCTCTATCACGAAATTAAATATCCATATCACGAAATAACCTCACTAGGACAGGGTTTCTTTAAATTTTTTTTTTCGCTTCTACAACATTTTACATAAAATTGTAGCAATAATCTGTGCCCAAGTGGTAAGTCTTTCATCCTATAATATATTTACTGTGAAAACTTTAAACTGTGAACTCCCTTAAATGAAAAACCTAAAATTATGACGAATATACCTTACCTTGCCCCAAGATAGATTAATCGATCTTGACCTTACCTTACCTGTCATTAACTGCCTTGTTACTTGTTATCATGGATAACTATTACTCCGTATTAATGAAGATAATTCAGTCTTGTTGCCATCCTCCATTGGAGTCTACATTTCAAATAAATTCGAAAAATCCAACACTCCAGGATGTAAAGCGAAGTCTTGTTTTTCCCTTATTTGGCCTGAGATAAGTGCTTTTCCTGTACCGCCGTAAATTAGATTTACTCTATATGTTGGGGTGTGTAGTTAATAGCGATTCCCAAAAAAAAACTCGCCAACCTCGTAGGAATATAGATCCTATACATCTATATAAAGGCTTGATGTAATGGTATTTGAAGCTAGTCAGATTGTGTGCATATACAAAGATGTAAGGGCCCCAGTAATAACGTTTACCAAAGACAAAATATTGCCAGTTTTATAAACATCATTCAATTCATAACAATAAACACTTCAGTGTTGTAAGATTTTTACAATAGTTACTAGTACTAATTAATTACTATTACAGTTCCTTAAATTATTGATGTTAAAGATATCTGGGGGTTTCTAATCAGAATTTAATGTCGAAAATTATTAGTATCTTTTGGTGATTTAACAGTAGATTTTTGGTATTTATTTCTAAACACTAGTAATGTCAATTTTTTAAATTTAGTTGGCTTGATATTTTGTTATTTAATTTGCATAAACTTTGTTTTTGTTGTATTTACATATTAATTAATAGTTTTATTAATATTAATTATTATTATTATATTAATAAATAATAACTTATTAATAAAATTATTAATTTATAGATCTAAGTATGTAATTTTACACCAAAGTGTCCCCCTTTGTCCTTGATGTGTTAAATATTATTTTTTATGTTTAGAAACGCGTTTTCAGAAACACATACGAATTTTTAATAGCCATAAAAACGAGGTCATAAAAACAAAAATCTATTGAATACGAGATCATATTTACACGAGCTTATAAATAAAAAACAGTTGTTGCAATTTGCAAAAACGAATATAATAATGAAACTATTAATTTTCTTGATCCAAATAAATATAAATTATTAAAATCAGATAAAATAAAAAAATACCAAGAAGACCTAAAATCTCTCATTTACAACTTTACCTCCAGTATAATGGAGATTAATAGCAAATAGAAATATAATATATAATGAATCCTCAAGCATTAAATTGTATTGGGTAAAATTAAAGTCAATATACCTGCGCAAGCGAGGGATACCAGACCCCTCTAGCGGTCAGTTGCTACTACTCATCAGACATTACTAAGTAAAGTCTTTTAAAGGACGCTGCTTGTCAAAGACTTTACTTAGTAATGTCTGATGAGTAGTAGCAACTGACCGCTAGAGGGGTCTGGTATCCCTCGCTTGCACACTACTGCTTAGTCTGCTTGACTGTTTTGATAGTTTTGGTCATTCATTAATTCCTCTACCTACGGTGTACTGATGAGAGCCAAACAGCTCGAAACTAGTCTACACCTGGTGGAGGTATTGGTGAATGACCATAGCTATCTTATCGGATTTGCAGGTGTAATTCAATACAGGTAGGAATATTAGTTCTCTGTGTAGTTGTTACCTGTAAATCCATTCAGTTAATATACCTATTAGACCTGTTGTTTCTTTGGTAACTGCTCCAACTGTAAAAGCTTTAATTTGCCTATTAATATTATCATTGAAAAATGTAATTTTAAACCGAAATATTATTTTCAAAGTTCTTATGAATTAATATCAAAAATTAAAAATTTTAAGTTAATTAATATTGCGAAATTAATATCCTTTGATGTCCAAACTTATTTCCTAACATACCACCTAAAGATGTAATATACATTGTAGAAAATTATTTAGCTAAAAATATGGTCAATATGAAAGTGTTATTTATTTATTATGAATTGACATTGACAGGTTAATTCATCATCTACAGGCATTTAGTATACTGGCGGCCATTTGAAAGTGCACGACTCTTATATCATATTTCGTTATATTTGATCTTTGTAAAACTGACTTTGAAATTTGAGGTTGTAAAACTGACTTTGAAACTCCAACGCGAGTAGGTCTGTATAAAATTAATATTTCGTCCAGGCGCCATTTGAGTCTATTACACCTTGCAGTCGACGTCTCATTGATGAAACAAGTGTCCTCGTGTAATCTACGTTGATATTGTCCCAAGCATATAATATAATATAATATGAGTATGTAACTCTGTCCGGTAAGGCGCTCTCCTATCCTCCAGCAAACACCGGCACCTAGGGAACTTATCCATGCCCAAAAATTGATGGAAAAACGTCCACTCCGGTCGGTAGGTTTAATATACCTCTCTTCATACCTCGAGTTCTGAGGTCGGTAGACGCGGATGGAACCATCATGACATGACTGAAAGACCTTTTCGTCGGAAAATATGACATTATTCCAAAAGTCGTCGGGCCTACCGACAAACTGGTTCGCAAGATTAAGACGCTGTTCTTTATGCCTTGGCTCCAAAAATACCTTCTTTGCTGCCGCATAATTTCGTAACTCTGAACCCTTTACTTGCCGCCTTGCAGACCTCACAGATCCAGGAAACTCCGTTTCGAAACAGGCCGTCACTGCTGTTTTAAAGGGATTCGTTCTAAGATGGTCTAGGAAGAGGTTGTCTTGCTCCACAGTGCTTATTTTACGACGCCCTCCGCTGTGGACGTAGCGAACATTTCCTACTGCATTCCATTTTTGTTTGAGGTTGAATATACAACTCTTACTCACATTTAGCTCATCTGCAACTGCCTGTAATGTCCAATCATTTTCAAGCAATGTAACAGCTCGCATTTTTTCAGGTTCAGTTAACCGCGGCATTTTAAAACTTGAAAACTAATAAAGTGGTTTGTAAATTACGGAGTTAATTACTGACATTTGTTTGAAGTTTCAAATAAGTGTCAAAATGAAATATAAAAAGATCACATTACAATATTAAAAAAAATCGTGCACTTTCAAATGGCCGCCAGCGTACCTATATAAGGTAAATAAAAGTAATACTGTAATCTGTAATAGATTTATTTATTAGTTAAAATTAAGAGTATACATAAACATTTGTAAAACTTGAATAAAACTAAAAGGAGTCACTGCACTGGGCTATCTATGTAAGCAGGTAACATAGCATAAGCAATCTTTTGCAGGGCAGTTAGCGACATTGATGCAATCTGCGCGGTATTTTTGAACCACGTTTTTCTTCTTTCTTCCACTAGTTCTACCGACATTTCATGTAAATCGTTTGTTATTGTCAAATTCTCGTGCCTCAGTTCGTCAAATACGCATATATATTCATCCAGTTGATTCTCTAAATTCTTCGTTTCAGTTTCCAGGTCGCGCTTCGTATCCTGCAAATTAATCATCTGCTCGTTGAGGGAGTAGTTCATGTCCATCTCGTTTCGTAGTTGTCGCAGTACTTCACTGTACTCCTCTTGTTTGACCTTGTAGTTAGATTCGGTATTATGAAGGTTCCTTTCTGTTGTCTTCAGCTTCTCCTCTAGCTGGGAAACAATTGAATTCTGTTTTGTTATTTGACATTCCTGCGCTGTTATCCTGTTTAGCAGCTTGATAATTTCTTCTTTCTTCTGTCTTAGTCGCTCTTGAAGATGTAATATTTGCTCTGAGTATTTCCTTAACTCTAGTTTGGATAATTTTAAATTAGTACTTGTATTATCAAGTTCAGCTTGTACAGTTTGTAGTTTCTTATCCAGTTGACTATTAGCGATTTCCAGATCTTCCAGCTGGTGTTTGAACTTCACTGACTCAGTTAGAGCGTCGCTTCTTTTTTGGCTCTCTGAGTTTCTCAGGTTTTTCAGCACCTCCACTTGCATCTCCAGTTGGTTAATATGATCTTGTTGACGCTGATGTGACTCGGAGAGTGCCTTCAAGCGTTCTTTTGTTCGTCGCCATACGTATAGAAGTAACCGTTGGTATACGGTACAAACGGACCTTTCCCTAAGGCATCTCTTCGTCGATACTTCGTCCACTGGCCTTGGCGTTGCATGTAGCGTCACGTTACAGCTCTCAGCAGCTGTCGCTGCTCTCACACCCCTCTTGACTTTACTTTTAGTAGGTGTAATTTCAGCTATTGTCTGCGACTTCTTAAGGCAACAGTGAGGTGTTGACTTACCTTGCAGATCGTTCAAGGCACTTCCAAGGCGTAGTTTTAAGCTACCGTCCAGTGGCACACTAGCGTTGAATTTTCGGGAAGAAGATATAGGCACTCTTCTTCTGATTGAAATATTCTTCAATCCATCCCCTTCGCCATTTATTAGCTTCGGCGTAGAGAACTCCTCATTGCTGTCTGTCATCGCTGTAGCTATTTTACAAATTCGTGTTTTTAAAATGACAATTCCACATGTAATAAATCTATATTGTCAAATATGTTGTAGCTCTCTAGATACGCGATACTTTATTTCACTGAGTTAACATAGCTTTATACGAACACAATGTTATAGGTACTAACCAAGTGGACCAGGGATAATGGGAAAAAAGGCCATCTGCGGAATGAGGCCGAACAAGCTGAATTTTTGCAGAGACATTTGTTTTGATGTTCCAATGAAGCTCAAAATCTCATATGCCTACCCTTGTGCGTCTTGAGATATCGAAGGTGAAAGGTCGTGAAAATCGGTTTTTGGCAGGCCTCGAACCAAATGATGATTTTGAGAAAAATCTCAGCGTCCCATATCGCTATATAACAAATCGAAGCAGTTAATGGAAACTGTTCAGGCAGCTCAGATCGAAAGAACAGTGACGCGCAGCAGGATTACATTAAATGCTGATTGGCCAAGAGAAAAGACCGCAAAAATGCATCGGCAGTTTATAAAAGATTCAACCTTCTTAATCATAAGTTGTAGCGCTCTTATTTATCGGAAAAATAAACCTGGATAGGATTTACACATTATATTTTCTATGCCTCAATTGCATGAAATTAATTTGCATTTATATTTTATTTCTTTCTATTTAATATAGCTCTTAGAACTATATTAATTTCTTTGTGGAGAGATGTAGCAGCAGAGTAACTGGCAAAGTAACTGTCTCATCAAGTTTAATATTCCTTGACTATAAAAATGTAAAGTAATTAGCTTCCTCCATAGTTTTTTAATTGCTGCTATTATAACAGCCTTAATATGTATACTTAGATATAAACGAAGTTCATAATTACTACTTTCAAAAGGCAGTGAAATCTTTATTTAAAGCGGGATATTTCTTCATAATGGAATTCATTAAGGTAATTTTCTCAGATTTTCATGTCAGTTTTCAAGAGTTTGAGTAGGAATCCTGGTCTGCATATATTATGTTTCGCGCACGCTCAATTGAATTTGATTATCATTTAAACCGTAGAAAATGCATATAAATGTATCGATAACTACTAATCTAATACACTGTTGGCCAATAGGTTGGAATAATTAAAAATTTTAATGTAATTTTCGGTGTATATATTTTTTAAATAATATGGAATATCAAAATACGGTTTTAAGAACATTTTTGCAAATTTCATTGGTAATAAATGGCCTGGATATCTGGCCTATACTTCATTCAATATGTACTTATAGTTAACTGACCCCATATAAGATACCGCGCAGTTGCCACATGTAATTCTTCTACTACTTACGTACGTCTACTTTAAATATGACAATCACGTAAACATTTATTTTATAGTTAAAAGCGGCAACACCGATCCACGACCTCTCCAATAACGAATATTCAAGCGATATATCTCTTTTTAACTTATTGAAATGACCCGCCGTCTGTGTTAGTTTGACAGTCCCTATGGACTCTCGGAACGTTCGGATCTCTTACAGTGGCGGGTTTGCGGGTATTGCTAATATATTATTTATATACCTACCTGTGTAGGTATACATCGAAATGACGCGCCGTCTGTGTTTAGTGAACGGAGTAGCAAATGTCCCCTCTCTTACATAGGATCCATGGGTTATACGCACGTAAATTGTAACGGTCATTCGCGATAGTGTAGTGCGTTGGTTAAGCTATTCGCGTGTATATATATATATATATATATATATATATATATATATATATATATATATATATATATATATATATATATATATATATATATATATATATATATATATATATATATATATATATATATATATATATATATATATATGTATTAATGTGATTTGTGATACAATATAATATCGGCGAAGGATGAAAAATATTCCAAAACGTAGGCAGTACGTAGGTAGGTGAGAAAAGAATAATTTTACGAGTATTTTACTGCATACAGAGAGATCACCCTCATTATACAGAAGCATCAAAGGCAAGCATATACACACTTTTAAGGGAAGAAAAGGTACATGGAAGTGTACAGCCACCGAAACCAAAAAGCGGTCGAAATAAGATTGTAGTGGACGATGATGCAAAAAATGCGATACGTAGAATGGTCCACGGTTTCTTTAGAAATAACGAATTGCCCACTTTAGATAAGGTGCTGCAAGGTATAAGTGAAAATGATATTATACCTAAAATGTGCAGGAGTAGTCTGGCAAAAATGTTGAAAGACATGAATTTTAAGTATGGAAAAGTAGACAGAAAAAGTATTCTCATAGAAAGATATGAAATAGTTGCTTGGCGGATGGATTATCTTCGAAAAATAAAAAAGTTTCGAAACGAGGGGCGGAAAATTTTTTACACTGACGAAACGTGGGTCAACGAAGGACATACTATGAAGAGAGTCTGGCAGGATGGAAAAGTGAAAAATGCACGGCAAGCTGCGATTGAAGGCTGGACAACTGGTTTAAAAATGCCGTCTGGCAAAGGTCGCCGTTTAATCATAACGCATATTGGAAGTGATAGTGGATTTTTGCGTAATGGAGAACTGATATTTCAATCTAAGAAGACCGGAGACTACCACGAGGAAATGAATTCCGAAGTATATGAGAAATGGTTTGCCGGCGTACAGGTTTTGCCGGCCGGCGTTTTTGGATACAGGTGATTTATTTTATTTCTCTTATTGTTTTTATTTTTTGTTGAGAATTTTTTGCTTTATTTTGGAATATGGGTATATTTATTTTATTGTTTTTATTTTTTGTTGAGAATGTTTTGAAATACATATTTATTTTATTGTTTCATTTTTTGTTAAAAAATTTTTGCTCTATTTTGGAATAGGTATATATTTATTTCATTTTTCCGTTTTAAAGTTTATTTTTCACGGCTACTTAGCTGTTTTGTACATATTATTTTTGTTTCTTGTGGGAAATATGGCTACTGGTGAACCACCCACTGAAAAATGGTAAACTTGCATTCAATATCAGCTGTAGTGTTGAAAATCTACATATAAAAACCTACTACTTTAACCCCCTGTAAGTAGTTTAACCCCTTGTAAGTAGGTACCTATTGTTCATTGACTTTATTTTTATGTAGGTACTTACCATCCTAGATCACCTTCTACTTTCACCCCCCTAAGAAAAAAAAAATGTCTACGCCAATGAAAAACATTGTGTAGGTCATGGTTGCCGGTCGCCTGTTGTATTTTGTTGTATTTTCGGTTTTGTTATTGCAGCGGGACCGCGGCGAGCCGTCGCGAGTTCCATGTTCACGCGGTAGGCAGAGCTTATCCGGATGATAGTTTCAGCTGTCATATTTTTTTTGGAATGTCAGATTGAGGTTCTGAGATTCTAATCAGAAAAAATAGCCAGAATTAATTATCACCGTTATCGTTCATCACCTTTATTACGTGTATCGTTTTAACAATTTACTTTATTTGGTGTTATCGGTCACACTCGAGTTCGGTTAGAAGCTGTCTGGTAACGCATTTTCCCTTGTTTTGTCCTCAATTCCTGGGATCGTCTTTTTATCTTTATTTGCGGTTGATAGTAGTTGTGGTGTTTGACTGCTAAACTGGTTGAAGTTGGGGCCGAGCTCTTAATCTAAACTAAGTGATAGTACCGCGACCAAGCCTGGACGTCTGGAAAACGCCGTAAACCCGAATGCTAAGGCATTTTTATATTTCGTACTGTTCTTTCCACTCTTAGGAGGCCCTCGTGCCCACGCATCCGGAGAAAGAGTCCATACAGAGCTCCAGTAGCCTGATATTAATTGGTGGCGCCCTCTTTTATCAATTTCTAACAATATTTAGAGGTAACTTTTTTCTTTTGAAATTCTTAATTACATATTATTCCAAGGATAATTAAACTTCACCTACAGAATTCTAGTTCCCGTGGGATAGGGGCATTTATAAAATCCTATTTAGAATATTATTATCGGGACTAGAACAGTATCATGTTTCTATCGTGATCAAAAAGGGAATATAAGGGGTGTAAACTAAACCCATACAAAAAATCAAAATTTCATTCTTACCGAGAATTTAGGTAAACCATAATCTAAATAAATTTTTAATGTCAGGGTAGCCTATGGAAAAAGGTGGTTTTCTTCCAATATCTGGTAATAACTGGTATATCTGGTATATCCAAGATCTGGTATAATAATATGGATCCGATGAAGTCGGGTATTGTCGTCGATTAACACAAATTCTTCTCCATAATCATTCGCATAGGGAATATCTATTGTCACCAAAACATTGTCCCCATAGCGTAGAGCTCTGCCACTGTCGCGGGTAAAAACAAATTCTGTTCTACCATTCCACTTCACTTCAGCCTAAACAGTTATACCTCCTCCACCAAAAGCCTCCTGAGCTACCATATTTTTTCGGCATATCTAGAATTAAGTTCCCGCCACACTAAAATTCTGCCATCAGAATAAATCAGGTTAAATCTGCTTTCATCGGCGAAAAGACCGTTTTTCCACTCTTCTCTCCAATGCAAGCGAACCCACGCTAATCGAGCTATCCGATCACGGGGAGCAAGGGTATTCTATCGACGTCTGGCTCTAGAAAAATTGTACATTTAAGGTATTAGGATTACAAAGTGGCATAAGAACAAAAATAATACTTGATTATTGTAATACGTAAATTTAATTACACATTAAAATTGATAAAAAATTTAATTTTTTTTCGGTACAAGTCCCTACCTACACCTTCAATATTTTCATGACACTTACACTTTCACATAGCCCCTATACTTTCATGTCGTAAGTAGGATAAACACAGGATTCACTCTTGTAGACAACTTACCTTAAGTTGTTGTGATTAATCGTTCTTTTTATCGTGCCACTTGAGACTAAAACTCTTGTTTGGTTTCGAAATATATCATTAATTTTTCTCGAACTTTGATTCTTATTCATGCGAACATTTCTTATCAAAATATATTCTTCTGAAGCTCCAATTATTCTTTTTTCGCCCCCCATGGTACAAAAGGTTAACATCACCTGTTTCATCAACCTCTTTTTTAATTTGTGAGCAACAGTATGTATCCAACAACGGTATGTTGCGTAAAACCCTCATTTAACAGGCAAATACAATATCTCTTTTCTTTTACAGTCAATTGCGACATTATACACTTGTTTATATGAAAATTGTACAATATTTTCCAATCGAAACTACCGACATGCTCAATATAAATACAATATTTAGATTACGGAAGGTAGAGGTAAGGGGGGAAACAGTTGCAAGTATCCAGTTATAAGAAGTAAGTAATAGTTCCAAATCCGTCCAGAATGACGCTGGACAAAGGGGTACGGAATGAATGTAGCAGTTGTTGGCGGAGTGAAGTGCCCTGAGTTGATAAATTTAATATTTTTGTTGACTAGAGTAGTTAATGAAACTGCAGTATATAAGACCTCAACTGTTTACGTACCTAGTCCGAAATCATTTTGTAAATATAACTTATAAAAACTGCTGTGAAAATTTCCCTACACGCTACAGTCTAATTTAACGCCACCCTAATTTAATGCTTTTCAAAGTACATATTTTGAAAACAGAGATGGTTCTCCTTACGTTCCTCCATAATTTAGACATTCTTCTGCTGCATTACCAAATGTCAAACAACACTTTTTGTTTCCAGTGGTGACTTGATTGTTACAATACTTATCCCACCAGTTCATTCGTTACTACCGCAGGTTTTTTATATTTTTTTTATAGGGACTTACCGTGTAATTACAATGAAATTATTTAAATATTCAGTCTTTATGTGACACATGCTTATTAAATGTTTTCCCAGGCACCCTGTATAATATATAACAATTCTAGCTACTTAGACAGTAGTTAGAGGCATGCAAGCTTATTTTAAAATACGATAAAAATCTTAATAAAAATCTCTTGTACGTCTTTTCTATCATGTAGGAGGCATCTACGTAAGAAGGAGCGTTCAAGGTCATAGCTATAGCTGCTGTATGCAAACGCTATGCTATGATAGGCACATTGGCGTGGTGCAGCATATGGCTAGGCATCGCGGAGTGTACTCAATAGCCCATGGATTGCTGCTTTGCGTATAAAACACAGTTTAATTAATTTCAATAAAACCCCCATATATTAAATAAGCGAGATATCCAAAAACAGCCACATTTGTTTTTTCAAATTGGTCCATGTACAAATTAATGTTATGTACTACCCAGATGTACAAATTAATGTTATCTCGATTTTGGTTTTCCTAAATTCTCGATAAGAATGAAATTTAGATTTTTTTGTAGGAGTTTAGTTTACGCCCCGTATATTTCTTTTTTAAGCACGATAGAAACCTGATATTCAGGCCATTTATTACCAATGAAATTTTCAAAAAAGTCCCGAAAACCGTATTTTGATATTCCATATTATTCAGAAGATATATGCATCCAAAATTACATTAAAATTTTGACTTATTCCAACCTATTGGCCAGCAGTGTAGAATATTAATATGACACTTAAAATTTTGATTATACAAACTGACAGGTATGAAATTAATATTCTTCACAATGTCCTAATTTATCATTTCAAAATTACCATTTGAGCATCTAATTAGGAACATAATAGTAATATAATCTAATTTTGTCTCCAACCTCTAATAACAAAGTCATAACTTAATTCCCCTAAACGACAGTTCGTGTCTCCAAAGTGCAAGGCAATCTTATTTCCACGCCAATTTCCGCCAGTGGAAACGTGAAAATCTAAATGGTGTTTTTGTAAACTGATTTCCTCTCTATAATGATATATATTAAAGACGTAGCCGGCAACTGAAACGTTGACGATTATATTATCTATCCGCTCGAACTATCACTAAGCTTGGTGTGTCGTTTTATTTGTGGTGATACTTTATGTATTGCAGCAACAATAATATTTTTAATTTTTAAAAATACAACGGACACCACTCATTACTTTTAAGTTATAATTATAGCTTAGCTATGTGAGCCTAGTTTGCCCATGGCTTGGTTGATTCAATTAAAAATAATGTATGAAACCTACAAATTGACGTTACAAAAGCCAACATTAGTTCAGTTTCTCAGTATATGAGGCAAACACTCGAGATTTGTTTGGCTTTAAATCGCAGGATTTTACTGCTAGTATTTTGTAGTAAGTCTACGATTTAACGTTACAGCTTTGTGTGATAAGACTTAATATTGACTTGTAAAAATATTGCATCCTTTTATATAAGAGAAGCTTGTAGTGAGGATTTGTGGAATAAATCAGAATCTGCAGCGCTTGGTCTGCTTTAGAAAGTCACATGATTGTAGGTATGCTAGGATTATATCCATTCCAAAATCCGTATAAATATGGTTCTGTTGTTCGTAATGATTTATTTCATAAATATGTGTTATGTAAGTAACGTGCCACGGCATTTCCTGGATTAATTAAAGATTAAGTATATGGAAATTAACAACAACACCTCTAATACAAGGACAAAGTGCTGCCTCGTGACGTCACCATCCGGGGGCCTACGAGATACTTATGTTATTACGGGCTTTATGTAGTTATTTAGGTAGGTATGTCGGAAATCGTTTTAATGTAGTTTTGGAGATCAATAAAAAGATCAAACTAAACAAAGATATTACGGCATAAATCTATCGGAGTCTATGAAAAACACTAAAGAATAATTTAAATGGTTAACTGTTTCGAAATACAGTCAAGATTACATGTGTCTAATTGTTAGAGTCTAGATGGTTAATTGTTTTAAGAAAACTGAAAAGCAATTCGTGATTAATTTTAGACACAGGAGCAATAAGAACAATTCTTGAACTAAAATTTTAACTAATGCTAGTAATCATAAATGTATACGCAGATGTCGCTAACGAATCGTTATTATTTATTGCAGTATTTATTACAACATTACCACATTTATACTCTAAATATGGATCAATGTGAATTTCATCCATTAGTAAACTAACATATTTGTCTTGGTCTTTTAAATATTTAAAGATTTTTTGTGCATATGTTAAAAAAGTTTTCTTCTCATCAATATGAGGATCAGTTAGAAAACCATTACAGACTCCTTTGATTGTTTCGGAATAGGGCAAAATTATAGGTCCACGATTTCGTTAATATCTATATGCATGAGGACTAATTGTATATGAAATTGAACAAAAAACCATAGTGGTAGTGGAATATCTATAACGTTCTTTTGATAATGTTCGCAATTTAAGTTGATCAGAAATAAATTCAATTCCTTGTGAAACATTTTCGTCCTCTATTTTTAAGTTTTTAAGTACATTGGACATAAAGTTCAAAACATGGTTAAGCTTTGACATGTCTGTATGTAGGTATGTCTGAAAATGTATTTCATGTAATTCTGTAAGTTTTTCGTGTTTGCTTTTTCGATACGATATTTTTTTTGACAAGTATTTGGGACAGTTCGGAAATTTACTTGGTACGCTAGTTTCTTTCAATAGGGGTAAAGCTAAAATAAATGAAACGATCTCACCAGTTTTTGTAAGCTGTTGGGAAATTTTGTAAATAAAATCTTCCATTTCAAAGTGGCACTCACACACTCGGGAATTGTCACTCGGCACAAAACTTTCACGTGGAATTGCAGAGAGCTATTTTCTGCCATACTCTTCGTCTCTGGGAAAACGAAACACCCGAACTTTTCTACTGGTATCGTAATTTCCTGTACAACCGGGAACACAACACTTTTGGGGCATTATGATATAATACCGCAACAAATAAACCGTTAAAAAAGATCAAGAATCGATTAGGAACTAGGCAAGCGCGCGTCTAATAACAATATCCCCTCTAGACTAGCGGTGTTTTTGATGGCACGTGGCGGCGTCCTATACTAAAACCCAAAACAAAACATCGTTAACAGGGTTGCCAAATTACAATTGACACGAGAGTTGTTAGTTGCTTGCTTCTTAATGACTTTTTGCGGCCAATTTGATTTGATAATTGACTAATGAGAAAGCTACTTTATTTTGTTTACATTCTAATTTGTTTACATTCTAAATACAGTACAACATATAGGCAGAGAAGCGTCGCACTGGAACACATTCTGGCATCGCCGCTTCGACCGACCTAGACAAGCCTGTTGAATTAGCTTAGAGATTATATTAGCCTCCATCTGGTTTAAGCCCCCAGAGCGTGACGTCACCATGATATTTAAGGTAAGCACTTTGTCCTTATTAGAGGGGTTATTGATATTAAGTGGCGAATTCTCCATTTAGAAAAGGGCTTTAAAGACTTACCGAATAATTTTAAAACTTTGTTTACTGCACATTTTCTAAAATACATTCTGTAACCGTCCGTTCATATTACCACGCCCGTGACACAGATGCTTCGGGCAACCGGCGCTAGATGCCACCACTATATGTCGCTCGAAGATACCTACTTATAGTTAGTAAGTACTGCGACGGACCATCACTTCGGCAGTCGATTCGATTCAATTCAATTCAATTCAATGCAATACAGTGAGGAAAACAGTTGGACTGTAACCCGACCAGACGGAACCCCTTGATATATTGTCCTTCCTGTCACATTCCTTTGTGACTTGGCTCCCCGTGGCAGTTGGAGGTATGGCGTGCCCCCATCTCTGGCAGCGGTGGCACTGAATAATGATTTTGTTATTTATATGGCGCTCCCATCGGACGGCATGGTACTCGATGACCTTCACTGTTTTCTGTAAATCCCCCGAATTTGCTAAGATAAAACTCCTACACCCTGTATATTGTGGATATATTTTCCTGTATAGTATAACTGTGTTTCCTAGTATTTCAAATTGCGCCTCCTGAAATAGTAGTTTCCCAAGATGCTCCAGTATCTCAATAAGGTCTCTCGTTCCAAATCTATTCGACTAAAATAAGAAATTTTATGGCTGTTTAGCGATCATTTGAATACTAGGAGATGCGTTCTCTGGATATTGTTGTCTTAGGCTGGTTTTAGATAGCTATCATATTAGCATATGCAAACAATACGAAATAATATCGACCCACGTGATGGAAATAAAATAAACGAAGGATGTAATGGACCGTCGCGTCGATAGGAAAGAAAAACATAGAAATATTTTTTAGGAACATAATATCAAGGCAAGCTTTTATCACCTCCGTTATGAAGGTTGTTCAACAATGTGAAGATAATGGTGGGAAGAAACCATTATTTTATACTGAACTTCAGTGGTAAATAAGTTCAAACACTATTTTAAAATTTATGTTTAAGTATTAGTTGCATATGTATGTTATTTCATTACATTACGCAACGCACAATTATCAAAATACACTCAGTTCCAAAAAGAAGTTAACCCGTTTTTAAAAACCATAAGTACGTAACTGTGATTATAGTTTTTCATATACCTAGTTGCAAAAAACACTTATAGATAAGCCAAATCGTGGCCTCAATTAGAGATGGACGATGGCATCAATATGTTGCTGAAGTTATGGGAATCGACCAATCCAGCGTTTCTAGAGTTTTAAGAAAGTTTAGGTAAACTGGAGGTTAGAATAGAAGATCGAATCGAATAGAAGAGAGTTTCTTGAGGAAAATGTAGTGTCATTTATTCCAATTATTGGAGAATTTTGTTCTTATGCAAGACGACGCTCGCCTGCGAAATAACAATGGAAAACTTTGAAGAAGTTAGTAGGTAATCAAGTTTTAGACTGACCAGCAGTTAGTGTAGACCTAAACCCAATTGAACATGTTTGGGACTACCTAGAAAGGTGCATAAGAGCTCGCAATATCGCTACACACAACCTTGATGAGCTGGAAAATGCCTTAAGAGAAGAATGGGAAAACTTAGATTTGGAGTACATAAGGGGTCTGATAAGAAGCCTGCCACGGAGAATGAGAGGTCATTAGAGCATAGATGCCAATACCAGATACTAAAATGATAAAATTATCCTTGGATTTTTTATTTTTTGCTGATTGTTATTTTTATTATTTTTTCCTGTTCATTAATTAAGTTTCATTGGGTACCTGCCATTTCCAAAAAGTTTTAGATGATATTAATATTTTTTTTAGAGATAATTACTTATGTGATTATCATGAGTGTATTATAATGGTCACGTCATCGTCATTGTAATAATTGTTTTTAACTAAATAATACGCAAAAAAATGTAATCAAATTTTATCTGATTTTTTCATAATTTACAATAGTCTTGTGAAATATTGGAAGATAACGAACCGAGAACGCTATTATACCTAAATAAAATAGAGTCACTCCTAAATATATTCATGTGAAATACGACGAAAACGTCTTTCTGTTTAGCGACCATTTAAATACTGCAATATATTTTCTCTTGGCTTTATTATTTTAGGACCTTCTTATAGGGCTATTAAATTAACATATCTGGATGATACAGAATATTATTGACCTATTTGACAAACAAAATAATATTGAGATCCAATATTGACCATACATTCAACATAAGAATATATTTCTTGAATTTTGAAACGCCAAGAAAAGTTAAAATTGAATTATATACGCCTCAAAATATTATATATCAATATCAAAAGATTTAAATTCAATGGCTATTAGTAATAAAAATATTAATATTTTTTCTCCAGTTTCACTTACTTAATAGGCTTTCAAATCATAAGCTCAAATCAGACAATACATTATTATATTCAGCAGTAACAAATTTATGGGATTTATCAGACATAATAATCGAGGTGTTGTCCGCATACAAAGTAAAGTATGCTGAGCATGACAAAATATTCATATCACTAACATATAATAGAAAAGTACAGGGTCCAATATGGAACTCTGTGGTGTGCCAAGTGTTACTTGTTTCGGATATTATTCGGACTACGTTATTTATTAATACGAGTTCTGTTCGATTGGCAAGAAAACCTCCTTGCGTTAAATGGTGAACTTGTTGATTGATTTAAAATTATTGTTTATTTGATTGATAATATATGTGGAAAAATCTCATTACTTTGCCTAGAAGAAAATATTGTATCCAATTTTGAAGTGATAATGATATTTTTTATAAAATCATGTCATTGTATTCCTGTTTTACAATAACACTAGCAACTAAAATTTCTTAAAAATTACCTGTACTAAATAACTTAGAAACTATAAATTTACATGGGATATCAAGAAACCTGGACAAACAAATAAAAAATATTGTGCAAATTTGCAACGGGAATAGATTTTAATAAAGCATGTGGGTTATTACCATAGTCTCATTATGTTAATCCTTTAAAACCTTTGAGGTCACTGACACTTTCGAACTAACAAAAACTACACTTGTTGAACTGTTGCGATATGATTCGACATCTCGTACTTCTCGTCCAACTCCTGCAATCTCGTTCTGGATGCAAAACAGCTGATGAATAATAATATCAATGGGACAGCAATTACTTCTCCTCGAATTATCTGAGAATTTCCCTGGAACTCCGGACAAGAGACATCTCCTTAGGAACTGGACAGGAAGACATCTCCTCCCGTAGTGGAAACATTTCACTCGTTGTTGTACATCCCAGTTCCGCTGGACCTCCGAATTGGTAGAAGTAGCTGCACCATAGAATCCCAGCAAGTCCACATGGGGTGGGGACACACGAGTGTCTCCCTCCAAGGGAGTCATACATATATTTTTAATTTTAACATTTTGTTTTCTATAAGTCAGGTGTTTTTTTAAGGTTTTAAAATTATAGTTTTAATGCTGTACCTCTGATTGCAACGTCCCTATCGAGTGTTTAAGAAGGGAATGACTGACTAGGTCCAACAATTTAGTCCACAAATATCCCAAATACACATAATGATAGGATGTGTCCCCATCTAATGTTTATAAAAACGAAACATATTTTCATTATATATGAACCCTGAATGTAGGTAGGTATATAAATTTTTATTATATATATCAGTGATGCTTCAACATATTTTAAAATTTTTATTTATTAAATAAAATAATTTCATATTCTAGTCAGCGTCGGTTATTGTTCATTCATTATTATACGTTTGAGAAGGCAACTGTTTCGTGTCTTAAACATATTTCCAATTTTCTATAGGGGCACCATAATTAAGTTTCTGTTTTCACTTTCCTTGCTATGAATAATTTAAAAATGTACGAATTTTATACGCATAACTTCTACGTCTCTAACTGTTTGAATAATTTACACCAAAACTTTTCCATTGTTAAAAGAACGCAATCTAATCTCCGGAGAAATCTCAATATTCGATTTTTTAGTCAATATCATGCAAACAAAAGGGACCCTTTCAAACTGTAGTATATTAATTTTTTCAACAATATAGTACTTTTGAGTAAAAAAAAATTATATGCTTTTATTTTAAACGCAGTTTGAATTGCCTTATTTTGTCATATTAGTTTCCTAATATCATATTGCCTTTCTTTATTTTGTCATATTGGTTGCTTGGGAATAATATATTGAATGATGATTGACTTGGGGAATTAATTATCAAGTCATACTTCATTTGTAGTCAAGTTCATTTGTAGTTTGCAGACCTTTATTATGAACAGAATGATAGTTCAGCATGTCGGGGATATCAGAAATGAAGCGGATCAACTCCTGAAAACGAATTACGAAGAAAGTTAAAGTTTTTGTTGTTTATTAACTTAAAAAAACACATTTTGACATGGAAATTATACAAAATACTTTATTAAACTATGTTATTCAGTTATAAACTTAAATGTTCTACAATGTTGCAACTCTCTGAATTTCTAAGAACAAGTATTTATAATTTATTATTTTATTACTGATTTTTTTCACTGCAGGCATTATTACATTGGCATGAATATAGGTGGAATAAATCAAAGTATGTCTTTCATGTGTAGTAGATGTAGGTATGTATAATAGAATATACACTTAAAATTAGCATGACTCAGTTAAAAGTAAATGATTTCGAACTCATCACTCATTATTTCACCGTGATAGATTATGACGGAGGTAAAGCCATTCAGCCGCATCATCTGCATGTAGAGCATTCCTCACTTCTATTGGATTCATATCCGCGTTCCCTCGCATGTATCATCAAGTATACTGAACAACTAAGAGGCACATCCACATTCTCAGCTTATGCCTTGATGTAGGTAAGTAGGTTAGGAAATACATACAAAAACATCCACTTAAAACATCAGTTTCCCTTTCACATAATTCACTCCTTTCGTTATAAACAGTGTATGATGTATGGGCAGGTGTAAATAATGGCTGTTTCAAACTAGAGCAGTAGCAGAAAAAATGCTTATAAATATAATAAATTATTCCTTACTAAGGCTAAATGTAGTAGTTAATGTTTTCTTTACACGTGATTATGTGGCTACACTGAAAATGTCATGCAGTTCGGCTAGACTGACTGGAGTCGTTCAAGTTGGGTATAGCATGTAGTGCACTTATGTTAATTAGTTCCAGAGACCCTGTAATATTCAACGGGTAGCTGTTTTGAAGTCGGTGCGTGTGTAGGGACGCTTAAAAGTTTTTCTTATGTCATATATCGAAAATGTACAATTTATTTCAATGGTATTTTTCATATTTATGTAGAAAATAATCAAGAGGAAATATAAAAGTCAGATTATTCACAGAAATATGACAAATTCAATATTTTTATCATTTAAAACTTGTACGGGCGAAAGTTATTTCGCCTTTATTGAGGCTCTTCAGAATAATGTACGATTTATTTAATTGGAAACTTTTACTTGAATTTACCATCAACAATTACCATTCTCACAGTGACACTTTCAGAACTGATATTCATAGGAAACGACTACTAGTCCGGTCAATCTAGACATAAAAATGAGAGCGAAGTGCTTTTTTTTCTACGAGCCACCCTTTCTGGGATATAACGATTCAAAAAGTTGTTCAAGTTGTTATGGGCATAATATGCATGAGTGCGCCACGTATATACATCTCTTATCTAGAGTTGTTATACAGGGTGAGTCAGTTTTTTGTAGACAAACTTTAACAGGGGATAGAACGCACGTGTTTAAAAAGAAAAGTGCCTATAAATATATGGCCGATCTAGCTTCCTAAGGAAGATACAAGGTGTTAAAGTTTCATTTTTTTTTACATTAATGTGTAATATTTTCTGAACGGAATGATATATTCACTAAATATTTTACACATATCTTAACCTGCATAGGATCAACATGTTGTATTGTTCCTGTCGAAAATACTATAGTGGATGTTACTTTTTTCGGGTACTTCGGATATTCTGCATAATGGAACTTTTTTTTCATACGCCACTGACATTATCTGATACATATTTCTAAAATAACGGCCCCTTTGTAACAATTTTGATCTCTTGTAATTTTGCTCTAACTACGACAGTTTTAGAGATATTGGCCGTTGTTTCTCTGACAGTGTAATGTCGTTATTATATTTTTTTTCTCGAATTTTCTTATAAACGAACGCTTAGATTTTTTCATATTTGGGGGATAATGCCTATTAATTAAGGCGCATAAAACAAGCGGTAAGAATGTTCAAAAACTTGCACAGTGGCGGGGTGGAAGGGGTGCTCCACCCCTTTCGTAAACAGAACATCTACGCCAAAGACTATTTAAATAAAAACTGTTATTTTCATTATCTACATACAGTTTAACAAAAATAATGTCCCTTCTTCTGTTTTGAAATTCCTGTGCGGTTCCTAGTTATTTTGATTTTTAGTGTTTGATGTGGTACTAAATTAAGTAATTTATTTATTAGCAATAATAATTATCGGCTAAATATTTAATTCTTTCAACGAAACCTACCTAAATATGGTTTGTTAAGGATTCTAAAAAGCCGAAATCTCTTATTCTTTATCTTTTTCCAATGTAGTCAAAATAAATATTTGTTATATCAAGCCTTACTCAAATACAATACTTTTATATGTTGAAATCTGTTAAATTACAAATGTACTTACAATACAATAGATTACTGTGCAGTTGCCAAAAGTCTTAAAAATTTCCTTTAAGTTTTATTAAACTTGTGCATGTACCAATTTCTGTTTCAATTTTTGTTGTTGTTTGCTAAATAATTTCCATTTAAAACTAGCGTATTTGTAACTGTACGTAATAATTGCAACAAAATATTATACTCCTTGGAAAACAAGTAAGCATTATGTCATATTTTGAAACGACAGTTTGACGTATTACAAGTTTATCTACAAACAATTTTGCTTCATCTTGAATATTTTCACTGTTATTAATTATTATTTTTAAGATTAAAAAGTTATTTTATGTGATTTGCCAGATTTTAATTAGTGTAACATGCCGTTTACATTTACAAATAGCGAACAAGCCGACATTCATTTTATTTATGGGTTCGCAAATGGGAATTCAAGATACGCAGCTAGGGAGTATCGAAGAAGATTTCAAAATAGACGACAACCTCATCATTCCGTTTTTGTGAGTATCCACCGTCGATTTGTTAACCAGGGTTTGAAAAATGTACCCGGGGGCCGACAGAACAACCGTGGACGAGATAGAGACCGTATATTGCGGGAATTTAATAGGAACCCAACGACAAGTACTCGACGTGCTGCTATTGCTCTTGGTATTTCCCAAAGTAAAATTTCCCGGGTTTTAAAACGAGATCACAGACGCCCATATCATTTTCAACCTGTTCAAGGTTTATGTCCAGGTGACGCTGAACGAAGACTTACTTATTGTAGGTGGGTTCTTAACTCCATTCAAAATAATAGGGATTTCTTATCCAATATACTGTGGACTGATGAATCTTGTTTTACTCGTCGTGGTATAGTAAATTTTCACAATCTGCATGTATGGGCACATGAAAACCCACATGCCATTCGACCACGAAGTTTTCAACATGAATTTAGTACAAATGTCTGGATTGGAATTTATGGCAACCACGTGTTTGGACCTTATTTCTTGCCACAACGTGAAAATTTCCTACAATTTTTAGAAGAACACCATGGTAATATATGGGAAGTCATTCCTTTGAATTTAAGAAGACAGTCTTGGATTCAACTTGATGGGTGCCCGGCCCATTATGGCAGAAATGTAAAAAATTGGCTAAACAATAACTATCCAGGGAGGTGGATAGGTCGTGGAGGTCCAGTGGCGTGGCCTCCCAGATCCCCCGATTTAACACCACTTGACTTTTTTGTGTGGGGATTCATTAAGGAAATAGTGTATACCACTCCGGTTAATACACTTGAGGAACTTCAAAATCGCATTAGAGATGCTTGCAA